>JAAAYG020010303.1:0-24089 GCA_009936455.2 Tomocerus minor | reverse complement strand
TCGCATTGAGGATCGAACCCCAGAAGTCAACCTGGCTGGAAGAGCATGGCCCCACATCACCAAGTCTGTACGACTAATGCGCAATGCTACAAACGAACTACTACAGTTCTACAGGAATGGTAATGAAAGTAAATGTAGTAAATTGGAAAACGGACTGATTCTGATGAGGTTTACCTAAGGCAGAAGGTTCCAACTTGTGTAAAATTCCATTTAATTTTACACCCGCCCAGTTGAAGTGACTTTTGATATGCTCAAATTTTCCATGTTAAAAAAATTTTTTCGACCATTTCTTGGTTGAAATTTTAATAGAAGTCAGCCTTCTGACCTGCGTGGATAACTAATCTTCATTTTTCGTGCTCATATGACCTACTTGACCTAAAACTGTTCGAGTTCTGTATGAGAAGTTGAAGTAGGAAAAACAATGTATTAGGTGACTTATCACGTCCTTAAGCAAAACAAAATAATAGTGAGATTCTACCAAATAAGCTTAAAAAATATCAGAGTGAATGCTTTTCGTACTCCACAGCTTTCTATACTTATGCATCTATAGTTAAGTATATTTTTTAGTAATTTCATTTTCCATTACTGCCCATATTGCTCAATAAATTCCTATATATAATTCGTGCATCTTTGAAGTGTTTTCACGATGGTATTAGCTACGGACTATTAGAATTTCTTAAAGTCCACCAAATTTTTACATGTTGGGTGGACAACAGAAATCAAAATCAAAGGCAGCCGACGAAGTTCAAACTTCATGTAGTATACAAGCCAGATGTGTTACATTACAATGCTCAATTGTTCCATTTCTCTTTCTTGTGACCTTAAAAAACGAATCATTGGACAAAATCAGTTTTCTCAACCTCCAGAGGACCTAGGAAGAACTTTTTTCTAAAAACGTAGGCCTTTCCTACGTCGCAGGGATTTCCTGAAAAAAATTCTACAAGCTTCAAAATTATTTTCAGGAGTGAAAATTAGCGTGCATTGAAAATTTTCAAAATGTTTTATGGAAATATAAAAGCTAGCAAACAATTGGTATTTTCTATGATTTTTTAAAATAACAGTTGCGGCGTCATGAAGTACTTTTCTGTACAGCATTGACATTAACCCAAACTTCGCCATCGCATCATTCGCATCGTCACAATCTTCTGTCGTCGTTTAGTTCGTTTTGCATATTTTCATAAGTGTAGTTGCAGCCGACGTACGAAGTAAGCCGTCGGCTGTTTGGCACTACCCATCTGACTAATATATAATAGTATTGTGGTGCACTGCACTCTGGTACTTGAGGATAGTTCATGCATGCACTTGCAATTATCATGTAATACGTAGTAAGACGGGCAACTATGTGTACATACCTATCTATATAAATATGGTAGAACTATAGGATATAGCAAAATGAAATAAACCTATAAAAAGGTATGCGATAACACTAAAGGTATACGTGTAGCCAAAACTATAGGAAAGTAGGAAATGCAATAGTACATCTACATATACTGCCTGACTGTCCTGGTAATACAATACTCACACACTCTCTATTCCTATCACCTATCTTCATTCTTGTCTCTGACGGCAAGGCTAGCTGTTAGCTAGTTAAGTTTTGCTCCATTAAGTGTTCTTAAGCTCATAATTTAACTCAACAATAATTATTTAGCATTTACCATTGACATTAGGATCCTTTTCAGAATTTTCTACTTTTACTAAATCATAATTTCACCACAATTGTTGACTTCCTAACTGAAACTGCTGTCAACGGTAAGGAACTTTATTTTGCATTCCTCATTCCTAAGTTGTAAGTTTTCATTCGATTATTGTAATAATCTGACAGATAGTTGACAGTTGTATGTAAATATTACGTTCAGGTCGTTTTAAAACTTGTAAGTTGTTCATTTCAATCATGCTAGACGTTAAATTAAGTTGTAGAACAGAAATTGCAAATTGGAATTTTTTACTGTTCGTTGTAAAAACATTAAATGTGAACCTATTACGCACACCAAACCCATTGTCACACATATGTTGTATTTTGTACCTTTTCTTACACATTATTATAGGTTATGTTATTCAGCCTTCCGTATTCTGAATGTTGAATGTCGTATCTGAGATACTCAAACTGTTTTATTTTTGCAGTTTGTCTAACATCTTAATTCTAATTGCAATTATTTTTATTTAGCACCAATATAAATGATTGTGAATCGAAGATTATTGGTTGTTGGTTGTGTTTTTGCTGATTAACAAAAGTTTTTTTCCTTTCTCCTTTTTCGCTACAGTTTTAGTAACCAATAATAACATCATCTGTCATTATACTTGCGTTTTATATGTGATATACCCCACAATTCATTTTGTTGTTTGTTTTTTCATCAGCCTGTAGGCCACCAAAAATTTATGTATTTTGTATTTTTATTGTTTACAAAATTAATTTGTTGTTCGTATTTTGTATTGTCAATAATCTCAATAGACACTGATCTTTCAAAACTTCGATTTTAATTCGTTTTGTATGGGTTTTCAAATCCGTGTTTTGGTGGCCACGGAAATGTTATATTTTGATGTTAATAGCACAATAGTACCTTGTATCCTTGTTTTAATTTTCATTATCAAACCTATTTATTACCTATTGTCGTAACTTTTGGTCACTAAAATTACTCGCTGCCTGTAATTGTTAATTTTTGGCGATTTTATTGTTGATTGTCCATTGTAGTAATTTTTGGTAGTCCGCCAAATTTTTTGTTGTTCTTTTAAACTGCCAACAAAAATTGCGTACTGTCATTTTTAGTGTTGGTCACTACAATTGTTCTTTACTGATTCTTATTTTAATCATCAAATTTTTGGCTTTCTTCATTCATGTATTATTGTTCGTAACGCCAATTTCCTTTAGTGTTAAGTTTATTTAATGATCCTGCTGCAGTAGAATATCATCTTTTGCGTAATCAGAAAAAAATCAGAAGTTAAAATTCAGCCATTTAGTGTTGCTAAATATTATTTGCTGTGGTTAGTTGATTAATCAGGTTATAAGCATTGAATTTATAATGTTTTACAGGAGACCACAAAGAAAAATGAACGGGGATGAAGAACAGGATTTGGAGTCTTCTGGACTCGCATTGCCGGCGTTTCAAAGTGTTGATGCTGTCCAAAGAATGATCAGTAAGCTAGAAAGAGTGAAAGCCACAATGATGACTAACGTCGGCCCTGCAAATGATTTACCGCTGCCAGATTCACCAACCCAATCCCGTACCTTTGAAGATTTGTCTTTAATTGATATTTCTTCACTACATTTTGATGACAGTGATGATACTTGGTTAGTAATATAGTATTTTGCATTAAATTATATGATTTGAGTTGAATATTTATTTGAACGTGGTATGTTCAATGTTAATTTGGGCATAGAGTCTCCAACGTTTAATATAAAATTCAATTTGTTGTCGTAATATATAATATTGCGATTTTTAATAAAATTGATTGGAATTAAAAATAATGTATGTGACTAGGCTTATTAAAACTTTGGACAACGTTGCCACGGAACCCAAAGCTGACGTAGTAAATTCGGATCCAAGCTTGGTCAACATTAGATTTAATCTTCTCAATCACGTAAAAGACGTTATTAAAGGTAAATCAACAATGGGTACGCCAATTTCTTAAATTTCCTTGTAAAAAATGATGGTCAATGTTACATTACTTGGATTTTCTGCAACGTAATTGTTTATTTTGTTTTTAAATTTGTAGAAGATAGAGAAGTGACGTTTAAGGCCCAACGTGATGATGCGTTGGCCAGACTGAAAGCCATAAAGAGCTCAAATGCTAACACCTCAGTGGGAAGCGTGGGAAGAGTAAGCGTTTCCAACCCATCGATTTCAGTTGGTTTGGACAAGGCTGGAATTGTATATCCTACGATTTCAAGAGGAAGTGATAAGCATACAGTGTATCCAACTATTTCGCGTGGGACGGATAGACGTCTCCATGAAATCCTTGCACCAACCATTCGGGATAATGGATATAATTTGCCACCCTCAGATATGGACCAACCCACAGTCCGTCCACATCACTACTTATGTAAGTTTAAATCCATCCTTATTGCTAGCCAACATGCAAATGAATCCTGTCATTATCTATCTAACTTGTTGTTTTCAGCTCCGTCCGGCAAACAAATAGACACTCGAACGTACACACGTCCGAAGAAAACCCGAAAGTCCCTTTCAGTCTGCGAAGACTTTGATTCTCATTCTCAGTCGAACAGTTTAAGCGAAGACAGTCCTGCCAAATCCATCAAAAACACTTCCCGACCCGAACTTGGACTTAACGACACTTTCAACGTTAACGAAGAGTGCAACGGAACATCCACTCCTCTGCAGACTTCCGTTCATTTGTCTCCCGATCAAAGTCCTCCTAGAAAGGTGACCAGAAATTTGTCATATATTATTCGCCGAGACAGTGATGGCCAAGTAAACAATAACACGGAGACCATGAGGGGCCTGGGGCAATCCGACCATCTGAATACTACCTACAACTGCGCTCGGGATGAACCCTTCCTTTCCAGCCCATCTGACAGTAACAACAGTCTTCACAATATTAGCATGGAGGAATTGCACAACATGGCTCGTTTGCAAGAACAATGTGAGTATTTTTGCTGTCGCTTAGTTGCGTGCATTCTGGCAGTCAATTAACATTTGTTTTGTGGTTTCATGTTGACAGCTCTTCGGGTTACATCTACTCCCAAAACTTTGACCAGAAAAGATACACAAAGTAAGAAAATATATTATATTTCAAAATTAACATTTAATGTATTCACAGAGTTTAGGAAGTATAACTTGTAGATTCTAATACAAAATGCATTTGACATCAATTCAAATTCAAGTCACGGTGTTCGTGAGTAGAAAGTATTTCATGTTCAGAAACTTTTGATGTTTACGAATACTTAATCGTATACTAGAATGGTTTTATGCATAAATATATGATGAATGAGAAGTGTATCGTTGAGCTATACTCTGTAGATAACTATTAAGGACGTCATTAAACCTTTTTGAAACAGCTGCCGACACTTAGTGAAATTCTCAGAGAAACGAAAATGTTGCTTGTATTAGGCATGGCGGCCAAGGATAATGGTTATCTATTTCATAGAAAGTGAAAGCGTAATATTATCAGCTGGATAGAGTAGAAGGGTGGATGTGGAACGGATTTTCATATCCCCCCTTTCACTTGTTGCATTCCTTTTCTAGTTTAATTGGCAGATAAATTCTCCCTCTGCAGACACTGCATGCATTTTATCTAACATAATTTGTTCAAACTCGCAAAACAGTCATAAAACTTATCCGTCTATCTACTCATCACTTATCTACACGACAATGTATTCTGGATTAAAAAGTAGCCATCTAGTTAATATCAAGTGATCCTTTCAAAACATTGATGAAAGTCGCCATATAATATAAATCAGGAAGTCTATAAAAGAGCAGGCAGTTGAAAGATTAAAAAAATGTGTACAATATAAATTATGTTTGTGGTTTTAGCTATTTTGGAATTACCAAACATCGATGAGCGGCCCAGACCCCCTGGACGTACTTCCTCGACTGATACATATTGTGTGGTTCAGTCTAATCCAGACTCTGCTGAATCTTCTGGATTGTCTAGCCCAATGGATGCGCAATCCTACGAGGATATTCAAGCTGGTTGGTTATTTTTGTCTTTTATGTTATTCAAATTGCTTCCCTGCAATTCACGATGCATCATAAAATTAGCTATAAAATGTATACTTTCATAATTGAATGCAATATTTTGATACTACATCGAATCAATGTTCCCAGTGTTTTGGAAAAAACATTATTCACAATCAGCAAAAATTGCAATTGTAAATAAATACTTCCAGTAAGAACTGTAAGTGGTAATCATTTTAGCCTGAAATATACAGTGAAATAATTTTAGTCATTTTCACATCCTTGAACTTAAAAACTTGATTCAATAGTAATGGCGATTCTATTGTAAATTAAAGTGTGTGTAAATAAGAAGTGAACAACCGATTTAATTGAAATCGTGCATCAAGGGCTTAATGTAAATGAAAGCAATTTATTCATTATTTTTTAGCCGACGCAGTCAGACGGAGCATGCCAAATCTTGCCTTAATAAAAGGAGTCAACGGACTACGCGGTCCATCACTCCAACTAGCCCCGCCAATGAATTCATTGAAGCATAAGGCGCATCACATTAGCGACTCTAAGCTGTCCCATTTCATGCCAAGACCCACTATGGAACCAAGAACATCGTCGATTCCAAATTCTACTAATATGCATTATCAAAATGCAAAGCCGAAATTGAGTTACCAACGTCCTCCAATGTCCTATGTAATAATCACAGCAATTATCAGCAGCTACCGAATTATCTCCACATTAGATATTATTAATTAAAAACTCCTTTTTTAATTAGGCCTCCAGCGGAGCACCTCTCAGTAACGGAAGCCGAATTCCAAACAATAATGTTCGCAGTGGATTACCGACTCCCAGATACAGTTCGATTCCTAGTCGTGAAGGAAACAGACCAACAACTGCTCCAGCAAGATCCCAGTTGCCTACTGCGTCTTCTGCCAACTCTGCCTCTTGCCAACCAACATTTGGAAAACCTCAAACTGGGAGAGTTCAATCCCGTATTCCCGCTCCTGGTGCTATCAGAAATCGGTAAACAAGGTTTCTTATTTTTAATTGGATATTTTTCAATTGCAGTTCATTTGTATTTTTAATTTTGGTTTTTGTGTTTACAAAATATTTTTTGTTGTTAATAGAACAATTTCGTAAACAACTATACACTTTTGTACACTTAAGAGTTTTGAATATTCCAGATTCAAACCGAAAGGCTTAACGTAACCTAATGGGGTTGACATTAACAAATTCTACCAATATTTATCTAGCAACTACGAATCGCCGATTTTCAAAATTTCTATTTCAGAGGTATGGGGTTTTGTGGAGTGGGAGGAAGGCATTGCAAAAATCGAATTTTCTTTTTCGTACATGTTTAAAATTAGCAAGGTATAGAATTAGGATCCGTAGTTGCTAGAAATTTTCCCATGCTTTTTTGATATTTTTGAATCTGGAATGGAAGATTAACAATTGAATCACCACTCTGCCAAGGATTCATAATGTAATTGTGTGGGGATTTTTTGGGTGCGCATTTTAAATAGTGCCAGCACATAATTAGTATATATGTATATATATATATCTATAGTAGTATTAAGTATACAGTACGTCTTGTACCACTAAGACTTTTCCTGCGTCCATTGTAGGATGCGTACTGTCGGTTCAGCTCGAGATGGAGGTTCAACAAAAGATAATGGGGACTGGCGAGATGGATGCTACTAAGATGGACGCGCAAGTCTCGTGATAAATCTCCCAACAAACAATGTGACAAAACAAGTCTAAATTAAAGTATGAATCAGGTTACTCTTCTCTATATTAATTTCCATGTATCAATTAGGTTAGTTCAATTCATAACCTGCTTAGAATAATTACTACCATTTCCTGTTCACAATTAATTGGAGCGATCAACGTAAGTTCAAATTGCGGTGCTGTAACTTTTTGGGTGTTATTTTCCTGGTCTATTGATGCAATGTATTTTAAGCATATAAAATGACTTCAGTCAGTTCAGGGAACACTATTAGTGCTTCTTACTTCTTTCACAAATCCTTGCATTTACATTTTAGATTAATTAGGGAATTACTTAAAATTGTAAAAGTAATCACCTGGGCAATTTATAGTAAGTACTAACGACATCTAATTAATCAGAGCGTCAATTAAATTTAAAAAAAACCGTTTCCCTTTATACAATGCATATTTAATATTTTCCTTCCAGAATATAAATAATTTGTAATTGTTTATCCAATGAATTTATAAAATCTCCTTTTCAGCTGATTGACGTCACATTTTTATGCTTAATTAACATACATTGCTTGGTTGGGCTGAATCTCTCTTAAGTAGTGAACAGGAAATGGTAGTTAAAATTATCTTTGTACGTTTGGAAAAGAATTAATTATCCGTGCTGAATTTAGTTAAAGTATCTTTTTCTGGTTTTATAATATTCAAAATTTGTATGTGAATGTTAATGCAATAAGAATTTGCAATTCCTGTATCGTCCTTACAATAGCAGACTGAAAACCTGAAATCACTTTGCGAACTTCCTTGCATGTACCATTGAGTGGAACTTGTCAAAGTTCTCGCATTTTAATTTAAAAAAGCCTCAGTGTATCAGGTGGCTGGTAAAGTTCCTTCAATGAAGATGAAATCTCACTTTAAGTCGAGTCTAAATAATATAGTTAAGGTATTACATGAAAGTTGCATACACACGCCAACATACTTACTAGCGTTCTCCTAATATTTAGCTGATAGGTTTCTTGATTTCTAAAAATTGTGGTAATTTTGGCGCTCAAAAGAGGGGTTACGAAAGAAAGTCGTTATGAAGCATATTATAGTGTATTTTACAGATGAAAGAACGTGTAGGCTAGTCAAAAACTATATTTTCTCTCTCTGTCTCTCTGAACTAAAAACTAAATAAAATTTAAATATAATTGAGAATCTGTCTGTTTAATTAGAAGAGATTTATCCAGCTGTTTATATAGCGTATACACTGACTAATTGTTACGATGTGAGTAAAGCTGCCTTTTCATCTATTGTAGTCTAAGGTATCATAAACAGATTTTATTGGAACAGTTAACAATTTATATTTTGATGAAAGGCGGAAGCTAAAAACCGGACAAAGGATTTAAATAGAGTTTACCAAAATGGAAGCTCAAAAAGCAGACGGCTCACTCACTCCAGCTGCTACGTGCAGTAATATTGCAGCAGAATGCTGCTGGAGAGTAATAAGTAATAAACGTTAAAACTTAATGTGAACACCGAAGTGCCTGTACTTACAGCTGAAAATAAAAACCAAAATAAACTCAGAAAATATAGTTTTTAAAAAATGGTTCGATTGGTGGATAATACATTTATATTAGTACGGTTAAGAAAGTATGAGCAGAGAGTTGATGAGCAGATTCAATCTATTGATACGATACAGTATGAGGAGTTATAAGAATAGTGTGTACCTTTATAGCTAATTTCTGGAAAAAGAATCAAAAGTACCAAAATAGCAAATTTTTATCTCTATAAAAGGTAATTGTGAGACTGATAATACTAACTTTTCAATTGTAAACAATTATACAATGCGAACGTGTCATGCTTTAATATATTGACACAAGCTACAGCCTTTTAAAATTTAATCAGACAAAAATTCTAGTATAATCCGTTCTGCTTAGCTAGCCGTTTAGAAATGGAACAGTTTTGTTTTAAATTCTAAAGACTCATTTCTCAAAATCACTTTAATTATTCAAACTAATTTTTATTATATTTTAAATTATTATTTGCAAATACTAGGCTCAAATAAAATTCAATTTTGCTTTAAACGATTATTAGTGATTGGATTAATGTAATTAATTATGTAATTGGATTGATAATTTGTTAGTTCGCAAATGGGAAATAGAAATGTTTCTCGTTAGGCAGGCTTTATGGACTTCTAATATACAACAAGCAATAAACTATTTGCTCTGTGACTCTAAATAGGAAATAACTAGAAAGTAAATCGTAAAAGTAGCTACGGCATGACAGAATGCTAATTTATCTATCATGCTGTATTACTTTAACTAACAATAAAGCATTGAATTAACTTTTGCTTCCTTTTTTAACAGATAATGTTAAAATAAAAGCGTAACATGAGATTAACTATCTTTAAATTTTAGACACAGTACGGGTTGAAAATAATAACATCTTTGTGTGTGAAATAAACAGGTTAAAATCGGAATGCTTCAAATACCTTGTAATAATTAATTAATTAGTACATAAATTATGAATAGGAATTTTTCCAGAAGAAATTTACTAGTTGGTCTTTTAAATGTTTAATGTTTGAGAATGAAATGCGCAAAGAAATATTCTCTTTTAAGTATCCATTTGATGGTTAACGAGATGTTTAAAGTTGTGTATCGTCCCTCCAATTTTTTTTCATATAAATATATTATCGGATTTTTTAAGAAATGCAAAAAATAAATTCTATAAACCATCTACTCTTATTTATGAGAAAACGTTTGGATCAAAAATAAAACTGTCGCTTCTGCTAACATTTTTTGCACCAAGTATGAAATAACTTTCCTGTCTGTATTGTTGTGCATAAATGTAAGATAGTTTACCTAACGAAGGCTTTTAAAAAAATATTTACAAATATAACTATGCGTGATAAATATATTGATAATAGTGTCATCGTGTGTGGAGAACAATAGAAGTTAGCTACTAATTTTAGTCGTACGAAATAGGAATACGGTCGTTGAATAATATTTTTCTTATAAATATTGGCTCAACATTTTAAAGTCTTTCTATTGCATTGTTTTTACTTAAAGTCTGAGAGTGTTGACTTTAAAAAAAGTTGACTTTACTTAACTGGAATTCTTTTTCACGTCACAGACAAAATGAATGCTAAAAATATCTTTCTAGTAATTGGTATTCAGACAGAAACCATTGAGGCTGTTACTCTGCTGACCTTACCTGTGCCAATTGTCAATTACCACTTTACAGTTTATTTAAGAACTCTGGAATATATTCGCAGAAAAGCAGTAGTCTAATTTACTGAAATCTACGTCTCTTATGTGCCTGTGCTAACGCATTGTAGATGTATTGGCAATTAGGTATGTTCTAGTTATAAATTGCACCGCGCCGCATAATTTTATAGTTTGTGGAAGTACTACTGTAGTTTGAAATTGTAATTTTAGTGAAATGGGAAATAGAATAATAGTCTGTATTTAAATGATGACATTTTTCTGTAGCCTAATCGCTAGTTTTGATTCTATTACAGTTACAATTGCTTCGTAGTACTCACTTCCTATTCTGATTTTCAAATGACAATGACAATAATAAAAGAGCATAATTAATTTCCCCTCATAATAATTATTATTAAGTTGCACATTGGCCTGAGTAGGACACAGCACTGTCTAATTTTAAGTTTCCATGTCTCCATTTTGATCGCACTTCGTGTATTAGTAGTTAAAGTCGTCTTTTATGTAATATAAATCATTATACATATTATATACCTCTACTAGGTATCTGCTATGTATAAATTTATACATTTATAACGGTCAATGGTAATGTAGTAGAATAAACTTAATTGTAGTGGTTCGTGAATTTCTCATTTTGTTACTGTCTACTTAATACATGTGTGAGTTGGATTTTACTTATGGGAGGAATGAGGGTTCTGTAAATGTATTTAGAATTTTGTGTTTCCTTTGCTCCGGAGCAAGTAAATGTTGATGACTATTGACCATTGTATTAAATAAATTTTGTTTATATTTAAGTTGTTTGTATTTTAAAATTTTAAAGGGTTGATAAAAAGAGGAAAACTGAAACTTTGCATGTAATTTATTATGAGTGAAACTCTGTAGGATGGTCATTAGGAATTTCAATGGCTTTCTTTTAGCAAAAAAATATTCGTTGTTAAATGGAATAGAGCAGACTAATGTTTTTCGAAGCAACCAAACTTTTACAAATCAAAGTGTTGACCTATTTAATGGTGAAAACGCTAAATAATGCATTAAAATTAGAATAATGTTTCTTTGACTGCCCATTATTTACGCCTGTATAGACAAAATGTTTGGTTTTGTTATGATTTAAGATTGACGTTGGGTAACATTTAGAAAACTTTAAATGTATTGTTGAACTAATTTCCCGGAAAATAAGCATTTGGTTCATCTGACTCTAAAGCCATAATTAATTTCTTGTGTTGATTTTGCATGACTTAATAATTGAGCAATAAACATGAGAATTTTAATCCATTTAGAAGAGTGTTATTAGAATGAGAAGTAAAATAATGTAATTGTCAGAGTTGAGCGGATAAGTATTACCAATTTAAGTCAAATGGTTAACTGAAAATTAAACGAAGTAAACCAAAATGTATTAAGTATTTATAATTATATTCTATATCATGTATATCATATTGTTAGATAAATTCATAAGAATTCGAATCGCAAATCGAGTAAATAAAATTAAATTTTACTGTGAATAATGTTTCGTCCGGTGCTGTTCATTTTTTGCCATCTGAGCGTACTAAATTAGAAATTGTATTCATGTAATAACTATGCAATTCTTCGTAAGAATTTTAGTTTTAAGTGATGATAAATGAATAAAAAAAGTTTAGAACAGATGTTTATCCT
Source organism: Tomocerus minor (assembly GCA_009936455.2). Lineage (NCBI taxonomy): Eukaryota > Metazoa > Arthropoda > Collembola > Entomobryomorpha > Tomoceridae > Tomocerus > Tomocerus minor. The sequence goes on along the minus strand of JAAAYG020010303.1, from coordinate 11,899 downwards.
TGGTAATATATTTTATTAGTACATATATTTATATTTATTATATACACCATATTCAAAGCTACACTTTAAAGTCCCTCTTTCTTGAAATATTCTCCCAATCAGCAACATTAGTTAACATTAGTACACGACATGACCATAACGAAAGCTATATACTTTTTATAACGTAACTTACGGAATTCTAATAATTGTTTTGCTTGTGAGCTGTCTGTTGTTTGATTTAGTAACAAGCATGGATTCATCGTGAAGTTCTTTTCCTTCCTTCTTTGAAATGAAGTGGATAAAAATGCCTAAATGACACTAGCTGATTTGATTAATTGGATTTAGTAGTCACTATATATATTCACTAGCTACTTTGACTGAATACGACACGTTTTAGCCACTTAACCTATTTAATTATAAGTTTCTATTTAGGCATTGTAAGTTTATTTAGCGTTCTCATTTCCTTTATCTCGTAAGTATTTTGTGTGTGTGTGATACAGTATATAATATTATGTTGAAAACCTTTGGCAATTCTTTTATAAGAAGTACATTTCATTAGATTACGCATTACAGTAACTATACATATTCACATATTTTGACAGTAAAGTAATTCATACCATTGTATTAGGTTTATTTAGTAGAGACATATAAATGACCTAATTTTAGGAAATAATCTTGTATGCTGATAGATCATTATACACAGAGCACTTAATATTTCATATATATTATTAAATACAATATGGTAAAATGTTTATATTTATTTAGATAGATTCCGCATGGTAAAAGTCAATATTGTAGTAGCATCGACACGTTAAACACCTATTTTTTTATATAGTTAGTTTAGTACCCACCAACCACCACACGATAGATTTATTACACACGTACACAATACAAATACTAGCTATAGTACACTAATCTTGACGATTTATATTATTATAGTACAGAACAATACACATTATAATGAGACAATATAGATATTTTATTACGGCATAAAACTAAATTAGGATGTATTTATGTTTATTTGGATAGTTCACTTAGACGTTAACTTCTATTTTGTATATAATAATATTTGCTTTTCGAGGGAACGTACACATTAGGATACTTGCTATGTTAATTAACATTATTTTTTGGAAATGTAGTAAATGGATTCGACCTAAGTGTATAGTAATATAATATAGTTAGACAGAGGATCCACCCACCCACGCATACATAGAAATGAAGGTATAGGATCGTTGAAAGAGGACAAAGTTGTCTAGGTTCACTGTTCAGTATGAAATGTGTACGTCCCCTAATTGTAGTAAGCGATAATATCCATTAACTCTTTCATTAGACATGATTAGCATAGCTACATAACTAGCACAGAGCGCATACAAAGTTCCATTCCTTGACTACACATTCAATAACATGTTAGTATTATGTACATGCGACTGTCTAATGTACAAATTGATATTTCAGCAACTGCTTGAGAAACAAAGGTTAACAGGAATAATATATCTACTTTTTGATTACGTATTTGTATATATATGTAGTAAACAGTAAGCAATGTAAATACGTTGGTAGTTTGGTACATTTCCTCAAGTAGTCTTCAGCATTCAAAAGAACAGCTCAGCACAGAAAGTAGGAAATGGCTTTGAGAAATGACCTGTGTCGACTAGGATAAGTTTTCTTCTACTCTGTCCGTCTGCTTTTCCTTTGCTATTGGAATATTTTTCAGTCATGTTTTGTTTCTATTTGGGATTCGTCCGTCCAATTCTGCTGCATTAAGTGCTCGTGCAGATTCCTAGTAGAGTACTGAACTGACAACTACTTATAGTACTACAAAGATGCATTAAGTAGGCTGTGTGTTTGTAGTTTAAGAAATTAGATGGTATTTTTCGGATAGATTCGTCGTCAATTTTCCCAACAATTAGTAAGGTACGTAAGATGAATAGCCAGCTGCATGCGTTTGCAGCCAGTCGGCCCAGAAGTCACTAGCAGACCTCCGTCTCCTCCTTTCAATTATATTAATCTTCTTATCGTAGTGAAATAATTTGTAAGTATGTCCCTTGCACATAGAATAGAAAATTTAACTGGTTTGAGGCGGTGCGGCCTCGCGCCCTCGGCGCACGCGCCTTCGCACCTTCTTTAAAATTAGCTACAACTAATATGTAGGTAGTAGGTAGGTCGTCATAGTCTTTTGAGGTTGACACGAAACACGCACGCACGCACGCAGGACACTGAGCGTGACAGAGTCAGCAAGTTCTCACTTTGATTAGTAGCGATATTTGATTAGAGGCGTTTGTACGGATCCCACTGGCCACAGCCCCGCCCACCCCCGCACTATTGCGTGGAGGGCGAGGAATTGCGCGCTCGTTGCACTTTCGTTTTCTTGAGGATGAGGACGTTGAGGGGGTCGTCGGCGAAGATGGGGTACTCCTCGGGGTCGTGCACGAACTCGTGGTGGTGGGTGGGCAGATGGCCGTTCTTCACGATGTCCTCCTTCTCACTGGCACTGAAGTCTTGGACGGGGAAGCCGGCGCGGATGAGTTCCTTCACATTCCCCCACGCCTTCCGCCCGGCCACGCTTTTGGCGTGGTGGATGAGGCGGCTCTCCTCGCGCGAGCCGCTCAGTCCGTAGCGCACTGAAATCATCGAGCCGGACATGGGGATCTTCAGATGTATCACTTGGCTCTCTGCAGACTGATCATGGACGGTGACATTCACTTGGCCGCCGAGCCGCTTCAGCTCCGCCAAGTCATCCGATGCCTTCCACAACTCCTTCTTCGCGAAATGGAAAACATCTTGTGTGGGGGAATGGGAGACGTAACGCAGGAACTCACTCCCGTTCAGAATCTGAGTGAAGACGTCACGATAAATTCGGTTAGAGGTACAAAATGGACAAGAGATCATCGCCTTCCCCTCCGCCGTCCGACTCAGCAGGATGTTCTTCCCGAGCGGCGGCTCGATTTGCGAGATCAAGGCAGCGGGATCCGGCACCAGCGTCGACTTCGTCACCACGCTCTTAGGAATCGTCGCCAGCATCGGCAACTCGAACGTCTTCTCCGACACTCGACTCTCCAGACCGGAAATGACTAGATCGTGACTCCCTCGACTCACCCCCACGTCCCGAGGAAACAGCTGAGGAGCCATCGACTCTAAATTGTAGCCCAAATGCCGCAGCCAGCTACGATGGTCTATTCCCCCACAAAATAAGCATTCAGTACATTCATTCTTAGATTACTATAAACGACAGACTCCACTCAGAACTGCACGGGATACTCAAAGAAATTCTATGTCATGATTTTCAAAACTTTTTTTAAATGTGTACGGACTAGAAAACCTAAAGGAGTTCTCTGAATTTCTCTGTATCTGGAGAATATATGAAAACAGTAAATTATATGATAATATAGATATTTAATTAGAATGTATTAAAATCAGATTTGGTCGTAGACATTTACACCTGCACGATTTTTCAGCGAAAGCAGCAGAGACTGCGAGATTCATTTTTGTTTAAATTCTCAAGTTTCGGATTTAGCATAACAATTCCTTAATTATTGTCATAATCATTGCGTAGATTTTCCATGAACACCCCGTCCAGTATTAATTGTAATGATGAGCAGAGAGTGTGAACTAAACTAGAGAAGGATATTTAAAAAACTGACCGAAAGTGGGAGTGGCGTCTGGGAGGTTGATGGGATCGTTTGCGTTGAGGCGGTACAAATGAATCTTGTCTGGTGTCTCCAGTCGAGTCAACACATGTTCCCAGTCCGGAGTGAGAAATTGACCTATTAAAGGGTCGTACACCCGTTTCTCTTTCATGTGAATCAAGGATGTCACCTGGAAAATAGAGGAGATGTCATGTCGCCATTAATTAATTGCCATGCACAGATAGTCCTTAGCATAGTTATAGCGAGGCTGGGACAGATCCTCCTCTCCGCCTCTCTATAATTTAGCTGGCATGAAGCGGCACTTATAGGGCTAAGGAATGCGAGTAGCCGGAGACGTCCGTTCGTTCAGTGTAGCTCTGTGTAGTGTGTGGGTAGGTGGTTGTCTATACGAGGGCCTTAGTTAGCCTTTTGTAGAGAGTTTCTAATCTAGTCTTTTGCTCTGTTGGGGATATTTGGTCGGGGAAGGCAGGAAAGCAGTTAGCGTGTAATCCTAATCTTTCCACTCATCTCACCCAAACCAAACCAAACTAAAGCAACTAAACTAAATCGAGTAACTTTCCGTGGAGAAATGAAAGTAAAGAGCATCTATCCTCCACTTTCACTGCACAAACTAAAATAAAAGACTACAGTTGATAGTTATCGCAACCTCGGCTCTCTCCTCTGCACTATCATTTTTCCAAGCTACTTTTCTACCATTCTAACTTCTCTGTGCCTGTGCATCAGGAATATATCTTGGCCATTCTGGCTATAGCCTCTGTATCTCTCTTTGTATCTACATGAGTAACTAACTATCTGCTACATGATAGAAGACAGAGATAAAAAAGGGAACTGTGGGCTGGTTGGCGGGAGGGAGGCGGCCTAAAAACTAAATACTCCAGTATAGATACATGGAGAGACAATTTATAATATTGCACAGTTAGTTATTTAGTTGTATGTGTGTCTGTGGAGTCGGAGGCCCTAAATGTGAGAAAAAGTTGGGCATTATGTAATGTAGAGCATTCTGTCAAAGTATAAAAGTAAAAGAATAGATCAGATTAGCGAGGAGAGTTATGTTAATGGTTGCGGCAAGTGTAAGTCTGGTGAAAGAAATGCCGTTGCTTCGTTCCTTGGTGTGTCTGTGGGCGTGCGAAGGAAGGACGGGCATAAGTGAGTGAGTTGTAGGACTTTGGGGCACAGAGTTCATTCTGAGTTCTCGCTAATTCCTTGATGAAAACAGTGAGAGTTGTTTGTGGCCTTACCTTATCCAACACTCCTCCGCAGTAATCAATGGGCAGGTAAAAGTACGGCTCCGAGTTGTAGACAATATGACCGTAGGGACTTCGGGACAGTTCCCGCACCACCTGTCCATATTGGTTGAAGATCAGGATCGGCGTCCCACAGTGGTCACTAGCCACGTAATACTTCTGGTTGCGGTTCACTTGGAAGAAAATCAGTCTTTGGCCTTCGTCGTAGACTAAATGAAGAAGTCGGTTCTCTCTGGGACTGTAAATGTGAGTCACGACATTCGGATGACTCACATCTCCGTAGAAGAACTGCGTAGTGTTCCCGTGGTTGTCTTTTCGGGCCACCAACCGGGACTCGTGGTCGTAGAAGTACTCCACGTCAAAACGGCCCAGTTTCCTCGCCCGTTTCAGATGACCCAGCGAATTGTACGTGAAAAACTCCTCCCGGGCATTCTGCACCACCCGCCCTACCGCGTCGTATTTGTAGCCGCCGTCCCCGAATCGTACGATGCGGTCTTGCTGACTGTGCTCCAAGGCAATGGCGTTCCCGCGGTAAGTCAGACTCTTCAGATTTCCATTCGGGTCGTACTCGAATCTCCAGGGCTCCGCAGAATCAACGTCCGTTAATTGACCGTCCGCGTCGTAAGTAAAGTTCTTCAGAGGAGCATAGCCGATGTTCTTGGTGTGCAGACGGATTTGTTGGAGTTGGTGGGAATCCGAGTAGTAAGTGAACTCCAGGCGGAAAACCTCCATCGCCTGAATCGTCAAGGAGTAGGAAAGGGGTTGACCGAAACCGTCGCGGACTCGGGAGAAAATTGCGATCCCATCAAAGATCGACGTCTCATTCGCAGAGTTTTGTCCGATTCGGAACGCACCGAGACTTTCTAAACTTCCCGTTTTGGGGTTGTAGCTTAGGGGGAAGTCGGGCAGGAGATTCCCGCCGATTCTCGCTTTCATCAGAATCGGACGGAAATTGGAGTCGTAGTCATAGACGAACTTGGCAGAGGCGAGTCCCGACTTGGAGCCAAAGTCCTGTTTCTCTTGCACGACTTTCGTGAGGCCGTTGAGCCAGAGATGAGTCGTTGATTCGAATTTCCCTTCCGACAAAGCAATTGTCGCCACTTTCGGTTTGTACTTGTAGATAATTTTGCCCTCACTGTACAACAAGTGGCTGGGTCTCTTCAGGACGTCGTAGTCGTAGTAGAGTCGTCCCGCCTCCGAAGGGAGCCACACACTTTCAACCAGGCCATAGCAATTAAAGTATTTGACGAAGGAGTTCTTAGGGGAGGTGTATCCTGGGGGCTGGTACACCAACTTAGTGAACCCGATTGAATACTGGTAGGTAAAGGTGTGTCTGGTGTTCTTGGGCGTCTCGACGCTCTTCAATCCCCCGTGGATGTCATAAAGAAAGGAGTATGCCCGCCCCGACTTCAGAGCTATTTTCGACGGCTGTCCGTAGTCGTTGTAATTGATAGTGCGGACAAGGAGGCCGTCGACGCTTTTTAATTCGGTGGCGAAGCCGTTGCGTCCGTAGGTGACTTGCAGTCCGCGTCGCTCTCCCCACTTCCAATTCTCAATGCGGTTGAATCTATCGTAAGTGATATTCATGGGGAATCGGTAGTCGTTGCTGGCGTCGGGAATGAAATAAAGGGGAAGTCCGGTGTTGTCGTACTGGATGGAAAAAACGGATTCCCGCTCCCGGTTGTAAATCACCTCCCTCGACAGAGACTGATCAAATTCCAGAGTCAAAATCCGACTGTCGTTCACCCAGATTTGTCTATCGAGAATCCTCTCGGGTCGCATCATGTCTCCCAGCAGTCCGTACTTCCACTCGTGTTTGTTTTCCCGGGCATCTGCCAACTCCGACTCGCTCATGTACTGCACAGACGGCCCTCGCATCAAATTTCCCTCGACGGGCATTGGAGGCATCCCGTCTTTCAGCAGCGGATACACTCCCCAAGAGACGCCCACGATCTTCGCTCCGTTGTCCGTCCGCAGACTGTAACTCAAGTTGTTGATGTCCGTGACAAGATTCCGTTCCTTAAGAACCACATTCTCCGCCGTCACTCTGCTCACCGACACCGAGTCGCTCTCTTCACTCCTGAGGATTGTAAAGCGAGTCGTTCCCGCCGGATGCGCTCGCGACGAGTCGGAAACTTTGACTTGAATGGCGGGTCCGACTAATTCGTACTCAAAGTTTGTAATGATCCCTGTCTCGCCGATTACGCGTCTCACGCGTCCGAAATGATTGTACGAATAAAGAGAACTGAGACCAGTGGCTGTTGTCTTGGCTAGCAGGAGCCCATCTTCCGAATATTCCAGTCGAATCTCCGAATTCTCCATCTCCTGGAAATGCACGAGTCGTCCTAAATGGTTGATCTTCAAGCTGCACTTCTTTCCCTGCGTGTTTTCAATGGTTGATACGAGTGAGCTGTAGTCCCGCAAGAAAAGTATCTTATTCTCGGCGCTGTCGCTGATTTTGGACAGTTTCCCGTAGCTGGTATTTTTGGAGTAGAGGAAGGAGTAGAGGGTTTTGCCGGACTTGAGGTCCTTGGTGAGGATGTGCTGTCCGTAGCGATTAAAGATGTAGATCTCTCCGGTGGCAGGGAAAATGACTTCGTAGTCGCCGTTGATGTTCTGGACGGGAATGAAGTGGGAGACTTGTTTGAGTTCCAAGTTGGCCTGGTCGGCGACATAAATAGTGCCATCAGCCCCGATGGTGAGCGCGGACACGAAGCGGGCATCTAAATTATTTCCGTGTCTCTCTCCCGTCTCGTTCTGGCCGTAGGGGGGGACTTTGTCGGTAATCACGAGCTGGGCCTCTCCTTCACGCTTCACAGTCAACAGATTCGAGTCCTCGGTGATAAAGTACAGTTGTCCTTTCGGGCTGAAGGCCAAGTCGAGGATGGGCCGCACGAGGCGCTCCCCTCCGCTCTCGCACTTCAGAACCCGCTCCACTTGATTGTCGTCGGTAATTTGGAACAAGATGCCCTCGTCAATGAACAGGAGTTTATTCTCCACCAAGTTCAGAGCCAAATTGCTAGGCCAATGGAGCTGGACTTTCGTGACGTCTTCCCGCAGCACACGGCACGACTCGAAATCCGCTGTCTTGACCAAACTCAATCGCGCCGCTCGATGATTGTGATTTCCAACGACCGTCTGAATTATTCCCTGTCCATCTACAAAACGAATATTCGGACCGTCGGCGATATAAATTGCTCCACCGCTCGTAACTGCCAGCCCTTTCGGATGACTCAGCTTTGCCAGTTTGGCTGGGAAACCATCCCCACAATTTTCTGGATCGCCTGGCACACATTTCAGCCCGGAGCCAACGACGGGTGACCAATTCACACGGGGGTCTTCGATTTCTTCCATCGACGTCACTCGCAAGACCTGCCAATTCCAGTCAAACCAATAAGCGCATCCCAATTTACATCCGATATTTTACTACGCCCGGCCATTCAATCCTTTCATCACTCTCGCACTCGATCTCCCGACTATCACTTACCCTTTCCCGCTACACTCTCCCTATAACATTCACTCACATACATCCAGGACTCACACACGACACTTAGCCACTAGCCACTAGACGACTTTTCTATTTTCATTGTCCTCCAGGGAGAAATTCACTCAATGAGCTCACCTGATATTTTTCTGGGTCAGAGATGTACAGATGTCCGTCGGCTGGAGAAATCGTCATGTAGTACTCATGAGACACTTTGGTCGCACTGCGCAAAACACAAGAACACACAAATGTAAATAGGAACGCAAAGACTGTCGGCACACACACATTTCTATAATAAATTAAGTGGGAATGCAGGCCGTGCAAAAGAAATTCCTCTCGTTAAAGCGGAATCCTTTTAGGGAAATGTATACCTGGAGCTGGCGGCACAACTCCCATTCATTCTCATTACAGAAAATGGTGTTGCACCAAAGTGGGATCCTACCAGGATACATAGTCACACAGTTACTACTTACACCAGTGCGTACACTCACGCACACATTTCCATACTTGCTGTGTAGCTACGAGCACAGCAGGATGGAAACTGTTGCTGAAGGGGAAAGTAAACCCTAGAGAAAGTCAAATGCTACGGAACAGCCGCTCTGTTACTCGTTACACACGTATATAAATAGCAATCACAGCGTTTTAGACAAAGTATACACAAAACACAAATAAATACTGACTGGCTGAGCTCCTCATCCAAAAAAAGTCTACAGAGTCATAAACAAAATTTCTCACGAGCGTTGGCAATGAAAAGGGAAAGCTCCTTTCTCCAAAATTTTAAGATTAGCAACTGGACAAGAACTCCCCGGGCAATTTCATTTGGCGAGCTACTGGGAATAAGTACCTACATGCCATTATAGATTCTTTGAAACTTTCAGGCCACATATGTCGCCCTGGTGTATAGACCCCTAAATTCCAAGAATCCCCTTTTTGCGTCAGCGGTCATTGTGGAAAAAGTACATACAGTAGAATTCCACTAAAATCTTATAGGCATCTCTACATTCCTCCGCTCTTATACAGTAAGAGGCAATAACTGCTAAGCATCATTCTCCTTTCCACCAACTTAAAATAAACACAAATGTTTACCACGTCCAATTAAATCTCCTGAAGTTTTAGTAGGAATATTTCCGAAAATAGTGGCAAAAGCCTTATTTGGATTTGAAATAAATAAATAGAAAGTGAGATCTAGACTAGAGCAGTTGCTGCCTCTTATCGTAACATGTACAATATTATAATCATATCATAGTTTAAAAAAGTATATTCTCTAGCTGCAATGACGCTAAATACTGGAGCAGCAGTTTAAAATATGCTTTGAAAATAGTTATCTAAGCCGTACATTTTAAAAAGGGAAAGTTATAGGTTGGTTTCATTGAAATCAGAGAAGATTCTAATGTCCTACGGCATCCATTTCACACTGTATAGTTGTTTAGTGTAAATAAATAGGAAAAGCTGGTGAGGCATGAAGGAAATGAGCGTAACTCAAGGTGAAGGTAAGGAAAATGTGGTTTTTTGGGCGAGTGAATGTAAGTTTATTGGAAACGGGATTTGGAGGGAGAGCGGAGTTGTGGACAGGTGAGCTTAGCTGGTTGCGAGGGAGGAGATTTACCTGAGCTGGAGTATCGTGTAGATGCGGTTATTAGGAGTGATGCGACGGATAAGGTTGAAGTCGCCCACGTACAGACTCCCGTCGGGTCCCGTTGTCAACGTGATGGGGGAGAGTAGGAGGTCCTCGCAGGGCTCGCACAGCAAGGAGCGCTGCTGCCCGCGCTTGCCCATCACCGTGGTGACGAGGCGCGGGAGATCCTTGAGGTGTACCTCGCTCCCGTCGCCCTTCTGCAGGATGCCCTCGTGGAAGTTGTAGTGGTGGTGGATGTCCAGGTTCCAGCCGCCCACGTCCGCGATGTCAACGTCGAAGCCCTTCAGGGTCACCGTGCGAGTCGTCCAGATGGGCTTCACGCAGGCGCTGTACTCGTAGCCGATGGCGACGCGGGCGGATGCGAGGCCGTAGACTTTCTGCTGGTACACGTTCCTCTTCTTCCAGCCGAAGGTGTACGTGATGTTCGGGTCCGCCTCGAACGTCTTCTCGTACAGCTCTCCTTCGATCGTGATCTTCAGGTGCACCAGCGCCAGGCCTTCTGGAATCTGAGCTCCCGTCAACTGCATCAGAATCGTTGCCAAGTAACCCGGAGATTGACTACTGTGGTACAGCAAGTACACGTCCGAACCCGGAATCACGATGCTCTCTTGAAGAATCTGTCGGAAACAATCAATGACAACGTCTTTAACCAAATCTAATTGAAAATATACACTTTTTATTCCGTTTCTTGGACACTGTGGCTTTTGCCGATGCATCTATTAGCCGCCTACACCTAAAAACCTTTTAAAAGTCGAAATATTTCTTGTGTTTTGCCGTTTCAATTGGAATTTTGTGTTTAATTCCTTTTTACATATTACGACCTTACAAGATGCCATTTTGATTAAGTTACCTGCTTGAGATATTTTATGCCGTAATATCGTTTGGGGTGTGCGTTGAATTTGATATAGTAACTGACATGACCTTACATTACTATAGCTCTGACATCATAGACATATATCAGTCTGCTTCTAAAAAATTTCGAATGTAAAATCATTTTTTTACTGCTTAGAACTACTCTGGTTGTGACGATGGTGTTCAGAACTCGTAAAGGTCCATTGAGTACATCAAGAATGCTGTACTAGCAAATTTGACCTTTAATGACAGTGAACAGACTGGATAAGGTGACAAAGCTGCATATTAGCATTTCTCAATTTGTCGATTTCTATTGGAAATTGCAGCTAAGAAGAACTTAAGTGCAAAAAATCAGGTTGGGGATGAAGTGAGCGATAAATAGATGGTCATTTATGGTTGTAGGAAGAAAAGAATTGTTTTAGGATAATCTGATAGGTTAGTATTAGTGTTTGTCTGGGAGTCGTTGTAAGGGTTCTCGGGAGTAGTAGAGGTAGACATAGGGAGAGTAGCGGAGGTAGAAATAGGGAGAGTGGTAGAGAGTGACAGAGAAGAGAGGAGTGAAATTTAAGTTTGTGATTAAAGTTTGAGAAGGTGAGGTGAGTGGAAAGAGAGTGAGAGAGGGCAGGGAGTGAAAGGTAAGAAAGAGCATTTGCATGGAAGGAGGTCTTTTGCTAAGAAAGGAAAGTAAGCTGTTGGAAATGGTGAAAGTTGGAATAAGTTATTTGCCTGAGAATATCTTTCTAATGTTACATTGCTTTGGATTAGGTCCCAATGCTTTACTATGCGAAAAATAACACCAGGGAATTGGGAAACATTATTATTGTTCTTCTGTTGGTTGGCTGGCTGGGAGTGTGGGGCTCGGGAGCGAGGTTGAAGGAAATAGGAGCGGAGAGTGTTCTTTCTGACAAATCGCGAGTCTAGTTGAGTGCCTACTGTTATTTGTCATGTTCCGTCCTGGTTTTCAGCGAAATTTGCGTGTCACACTCAAACTCAAACTAACACCGTGACGAAAGTTGGCCAAGTAAAACTTTTACTGTTCATACGGAAAGATTAACTT
>JAAAYG020010292.1:5085-24098 GCA_009936455.2 Tomocerus minor | reverse complement strand
TTAACACTGACGCAAACTATATCCCATAGAAAAAGTGAAGATTACACGGAACACTACTTTCCGTTCTTTTATGCATGGGCCAGGTTTCGATAAGTAGTGCGTACTGTTGGAGTACTTACATGCAAAATTGTCACTTTCTACGTAGAAATGTGTCGCAAACGCAAAAGTATCGAGTTACTAGTAGTCAGGCTTACAATAGTTCACAGAAAACTAGCTATTATATGAGCTTTTTATCAAAACTTTCTTCTTGCATTGCCATCAGCAGTGACGTCAGGAATAATGACGAGGACGTAAATGTTTGAATAGGGTAGTAGTACAAGGATAAATAGATAATGAACTTTTATGTAACTTGTAATGCATTTATATCTTTGATGTTGTCCTTTAATTTTACCTACTTACCAGTAAATATACAGTTATACTATATGAATAGATACAATACTACTCCTTTTTCTGAATGTGTACAAAACCATAAGGTCGCTACTATTTACATTTCCCTTGAATTTTGAAACATTGCATAGGCAAACCAAATAAAAAACATTGTCAGAATGAAATCCAATGCCTTTCCAATCTAATTCGTTTTAAAATATCCTTGAAAGGGGAAAACTCAATGCAAACTCTTCTCAGATGCATTTATAGAGTGTGCAGTGAAGCCTTTAGATTCCGTTCCGAATTCGTTGTATACTAGTAAGCATATTAGAGGTAAATAGATTGGACACATGTGAAGAGGAACGCATTAGATAATAAAAATGAACTTTCTCTTTCCACAACGTAACAAGTTTACTCTCAAAGGTAAGACGATTTACGCTCAAGGACAATTGCCAGCGAAAGTAGAGAGAAAGTAAAAAAGACAAAGAGTTTTAAAAAGAGTCGATATAAGGATGGACGTGAGTGAATTGATATAGCTGAGTGACTGATTGGAGGGACTTTGGGATTCTGAACGGGAGAAATGAAGTTTGGTAAGAAGAAATGTTCGCTTTACATTCCGCGAGGACGGTGGCCGGTGATTCGGCTCCTGCGTTTGGTGCACCGTTAGATTTTTAGGAGAGAGGAGTTCTAGTAAACACAGTATCAGTCTGCTAGCTGTGACTTGATTTTAGCTTTTGACGCTTAGCTTTTAGCTGCTAGAGGTGCCAGTCTAACGGAAGCCTTCTGCTCTTTTCTCTCCCACTCACGGAGATTAGGTACGAGTATCCAGGATAAACGAAGCCATGAAAATGAAATTTCAACGCTTACGCTTCCCTTTCGCCCAGCAATAACTTCCTTCTAGGGGAACAGAGCGAACTAAATAGGAGAACAAGCCGGAAAAATAGTCTGAACTGTTTGAATGAGTTGAAATTCTGCCGGGCTCCTTTCGGTTAGTATGAATGGAGCTCTCTAAGGTTCTCCGTAGGCCAACGTTCTTATAAGTACTAGGGCCTTGTAGGAGAAATAGCTTTGCATATAGCCAAGGTAGCGGCAATGGCCAAATTTATACGGGAAAATGAGTTTGGCTAGCATGGCAAGTACTTAAACTTACACTGCATCGACTTTTCCTTAGACAGACACTTTCTCTACGTACACACATCCTCCCTGCTCTTTCCCATCCAGCCACTACTACTATCTTTACTATAGCACAAATGTATACTAGCCAGTCAAACTCTCTCTCTCTTGGAGAAAGTCAATGAAGCCGAAGAAGACTGGGAAAATGCTGTAGGCAAGCTCTTTGCTCTGCTGTGGCGTGTCGAGGATACTTTTTCAATATTTCGACCTTATAACTTCCTATATAACTATATAGATATATATATAGGCCATTAGCGCCTATACATCTGTCCCACAGCCCTCTCTCTCCCTCTTCTTTCTACATTATGACTATTCTGTCTACGCTGCACTGAGAAACTCCGAAGCAAATAAAATTTCGGGAGAAAGGAAGCAGAAACATAAGCAAGCATTGTTCCACTTTCATTTCATATGTCGACTTAACTTATAACTGCCGAGCCATCCCACCAGCCCTATACAAACAAAAACACTATTTGTTTTCTCTATATATCCAGTCCGAACTTACAATACACAGACACAATTCCAAACTACTACAATAACAAGACACAAGAGTCGCAGCCAGTCAACTCCAAATAAAGTGCATACAAAAAGGATGCGACTTTACACGTCACTCATACTAATGAGTCCCCCCGCTAAACCCGCTTCTTTAACACGGACTTTTACACCCACTAACACCATGTAAAAAAACAACGTCGTCGTCATAATACTATTCCCTCTCACAAACAGAAAAATCATCACAGCCCACTCATACTGTATGCTTCAGCGTCAAAATTCTTGTGTTCCTTATTATTGCAAGGCCTGACACACTATCGCTTTTAAATTAGACGTCTATGCGCTGCATAGTTACCAAAATTCCTCTCCCATATAACTCGCTTGGGTGGTATGTAACGCAATAGCCATTGGTTGAAAGAAGTCGAACGCGGGAACTCAAACAATAACAAAATAGTTATGTATAATCAAATAGTTGTGAGAAGAAGAATAGTTGTTAGACTCCTTTCCTTCCTGTCTCATCGCTACAACATTGCTTTGAGAAACAGCAAAAAATTACGATATCGTATTTTCCATGGATATCTGTTCATTTTGCATTGTAAAATATTTACAAATCAAAATTTTTTAAAGGAGAATTTGCCATCGTAATGTTTCGAAAATATGATCCCAGATCTAGAAATGGGGAAGGGGGAGGGGAAGAGTGGCTCACACAGTGCTTACAAAAAGCTTTGGAATAAATATTATCTTCTTTAGATTAAAGGGTTATTGACGATGGCGATTTCGAATTAAATATTCATTTTAATATAATTTCAAAATTGGGGGATAGGAAGTGAGTGCCCCACCCAGTATACGTGAAACCCTGAACAAAAAATCAACGATGTAGTTTTAATGGTAGTTTTAAATGGCGATTTCGAATGAAATATCAATTTTATTGTTACCTCAAAATTGGTGGGGGCGGAGGAGTGAGCTCCCTACTAAGTCCACATTAAACCCTGAACAAAAATCCGTCAGTGTAATTTTAAGGCTGTTTGAAATGGCGATTTCAAATGAAATATAAATTTTATTGGGGAGGGAGAGGGGGATTTCCACAATTATTACTAAATTGAATTTTTTCTTGAATCAATTTAATATTTCTTTAACTTCCCAAAACGGGGTTTTCTTATGTCTGCTATTCCTAGCCCTCAGCAGAGGGCTTAATCATCTAGTGTTAAAATAACACACCTATGTTGACACTGCAATTAGCAACATCCGATTTCTACAGATAATTAACACAGACGCACCAACTCCCACTACTTACTTTGTAATAGCCAATTGATTTTGCTGAAACTAAGGACAAAAATATTTATTATGGCGACGTTTATTTTTAATGCGATCTATACAATTTCCTTGCCATCAAAAACTCTAAATAGATATATTGATTTTTATCCAAAAATATACATTTAAATATAAACTACACAAAACAAAACACAAAATATTGTAAGCAATGATGTAGTTTGCATTTATAGGTACTGGATTACTATGTAGCAATGTCGCATAAGTCGCATCGCTGACTCTACAGCATTTGGCATCAACATAATTTTATGCATGTTCTGTGTTTTACAAATTCAGCTACGCAGTAAAACAAAACGCACAAAAAACACTGACATTAGTCTAAAACAACGACAGAAAGGAAATAACATCAAAAAGAGGAAATATTCATGATGTGTCATTGTATTTGTTTGACTTCCCTCACAGAATGTTGTCATTAGTCTCAGAGTCTGGAAAGATCTATAAAAGCTGTCAACATTGAATGACTGGAATGCGTAGCCTACGTATTTAAAAGTATTGTACTGAGAAGTCAGTACACAAACTACAAGTCCACTGTATTTAATATCAGAGGAAAAGGCTTTCTTGAAGTTCAGTGTACGCTACCTTAGCCTCACCTACGCTCGGTTTCCATAAAACAGCATAAGCAAATACCGCTATTCCCATTTGTGTACTTTCCTTAATGCTATTTGAGTTTAGTTTTTTTTTCGAATAGTTTACTACGTGTGCGTGAGTTGTGTCTTTTTGACGGAATGCACTTTCTCTAGGAAAAGTATCGAATGTCAAGAATAGTTAACAAAAGCGGTTGTTTTCCATTCACATCAGAATCAGTCAAAGGAGACTTCATGGCATATTTGAAAAGCTCCGAGCAGTTCTTTGACATTTATTCTAAAAAGTCGATTACCGCTTCTCCGAACGTCGCACCTACAAAATTTCAATCGAATTTCTTGTTGAAAGAAATAAGTTTTTAGATTTAGTTGCATTCAATGTACTCATACTAAGCGAAAGGATTCCTAGTAGACAACCCACACGGCAATTCTTCTTTCCAAAGAATATCTCATAGATAATAATCCGAGCAGCTAAACAAGGTACTGAGATAATGTTTTTTCAACCATTTTCTTTAAGAGTTGAAATTAGATGATAACAAACTAATATTGACCATTCGAAATAGGTAGTTTATAATGTCTTCAAAATATATTCTGTAACAATTTTACTAGTATGACATACTGTACACAGATTCTAGGTTGGCAAATATTTTTATATACTGGAACTATAGTGCCAGAGGGAAGAGTATTAGAGAGTTTGGGTCGAAATAGGATTCTGCGAGTACGATGTATTTTATGGGAAAAGATGGTTATCGTTAAAAACCACAGAACTGGAAGGCAGGCAAAGACTGGGAAAAGGGGAAAATTCTCAGTGCGGCTGTGGAGAAGGTCAAAGTTGGCTGCGAGGAAAGCCACTATGAAAATTGAATGCAAGGAAAAGTTTGAACAATGAAAAAGTGGCAAAGTTCCCAAAATCGAGGCAAATCTGCACTTGACAATTAACTGGGCGACATAAATTATTTTCTTAGGATAACAAAATGCTCACAAATGAATACTAATACAGTAGTACATAATAGTGCACTCGGTTAGATTTGGTCGTGGACAAACGATGGTCGTGGTTTGCAAAGCCTCCGATTCGCCCACCCAATATTTAGACTCGCGAAACTATACAATACAAAAGTACGTCAGTTAGTAGTAGTAGGAGGTTGGTGATTGCCTAGTGCAGAGGTTTTATGCTTTCACTTCTCTCTGTGTCTATCGCAAATAAATTGCACGGAAAACATAAATATAAGACACTAAATACATTCCGGCTTACGTAGGACAAGGATCGGCGGGTAGTGAGTTGAGTGAGGGAAAGCCGGAGCATGACAATAAATTAAAGTAGTAACTGTATTTGTTGAATTGGACTCCAGTTCATTTCAGCCCATATTTCCGTAGACAAATGGCGAAGGACAGAGAAGATAGACAGCGCTTATCAAGTAGGCGCGGCTCAAATCCATCCAAATTCTAGACGCCTCAAAGGATGGCCTTCCCCCTACTTCCACACTGTGCTAATTTAATGCATGTACACTGTACGGCACTATAACCAGTTAATTTCAGTTCCTTTACTCAAAAAGTGCCACTCAGATCAGTTCAAACCAGATTCCTTTTGCTCAGAAAGAGGATAATTCTATCCGTGCTTATGATGTACCTATCTCTCCGACTTACTCGTTCACTTATTTCACTTCACGTCACCTGCTCATCCTTTAACAACCCCGGTGATAAATGTTACTCGTCTTTGGAATAGAAATAGTCTTTTGGGCCATACAATCTCCGCCCATCCCATTCCCTCCGTTATCCATCAGTAGCAACCAATTCTGCAAAGTACAATGCATTCAGGACGTATCCACACATGATCTATGCCTAAGCAAAATATTGCTTTTTAGACATGCTAAATGATACAAGGCTAATGCAACGCTTTTAACCTTACATATCGTGTTCGTTTATGTTATTTGTTCCTATTTATTATAGATCCTATTACTCAACAATATCCAAACATGGAACAATTGTTATTTTGTCTATGCAGCAGTACAAACACATCAAATTACCTATCATTTGGAAACATTAGAGTATAATACGAATGTATCTGCTGAACAGTCTACAATTGAACTAGGTACCTAATCCATCAAGTGTCTGAACACTACCACGCTATCAAAAAGCTGTGAGTAATTCAATTATAAATTTTCACTGCGCCCATTTTCTTTATTTCAAATTGAGTTCACATGTCAGCAATTATTTTGTTGTTAGCTGTGGGGGTCTCTAGATTGAGTTGATATAGATAGAGGTTGAGAAAGGGATTCCATAGTATAAAGGACAGAGTGTTGACCCTTGAGCCTTGTGTCAGTGTGTGTGGTGAAAATATTGGATTTTTGTGCGGAGAGTATTGAGGAGATGGATAGCCGTAGCCCTATGGCCTGGGAAGTCTTATGAAAGATTTGAAGGAAAGAGGAGAGAAGACATAATGCATGGCCTATCTATGTAACAATGACGGAGTCGTGGCCTGGCCTGGCATTGAGCATCCTTTCCAGTCAAGACTTTTTCATTTGCCGTTTCTCTCTCCTCTCCTTCCAATACATCCAATACACTCGACTCGATAAATGTGTCTGTCTGCCCCTTTCTCCACTATCGTTGCTTTCCCTCGCTGCCCTGTGGCTCTATAACTTGCACCTAATTTTTTTCTTTCTATACATTCTCTCATAGACACTCACTCCCATATAGAGTAAATCCAATATTATGTAAAAGGAGGGATGGTACATAGAAAGCCCAAGCTGGTTTTGACTGTATGTATAGTCTAAAGAAAAGTCTGGCACTGGCTATTTTAAGATTTCTCCATTCATTTGGCTGTGAGAATGAGAAAGGGAAGGGCGAGAGTGTAGAAAGCATAAGGCTGTAGCTCCATTACAGCATTAAAGAGAGAGATAGTGTAATATTGTAATGATGGGTCCAAGTGGGTAAAGAAGACGAAGAAGAAGGAGGCTATACGTTATCTGTGTGACTCTTGTATCAGTTGTGTCTGTCTGTACGGGTCTATTCTATACAGAATGTGTTTGCAGGAACGTGTAGAGTATTTTATATGATGTGGAATGGTTTTGTATTGCATGCCATTGAAAGTTTCAATGCCGGGGCATGGAGCTGGTGAAATGATACTACACTTGAATCGATTTCCACAGAAAATCCGCTAACTTTTTGAATGAATTCCCATGGCTGAAGTAAAGAGTAGAGTAGGTAGTCGTCATGAGTCGGGAAAGGAAACTAAGGCTGTTCTGTTGTAGTAGCAAGTGTCGACTTTCCAAAGAATGAATATAAATACAACAGGATTGTTGTGTGTACAAAGTCTGTTGTGTGAGGGAATGCATACATATGTGTATGTATAGGAGCTAGGCCCTAGTCTGCATGTTAGGAAAGAAGAATGCAAATGCAGAGAGAGAGAGAGAGAAATATTATAGGAAGAACAAGATAGTGAGCTTAACAATAGACATAACATAAGACATAATAGGTAGCTCTAACTATAATGTAAAACATATGGAATGGGAAGTGAAGTCAGTTGAGTACAATGCAGTCTCTCTCGTCAACTCACATAACATGCGAATATTTTAGATAAGCAGAGCGAGAGGCAGTTCCCTTAAGTTTCCAAAGTTATTCTCTGCCATTATATTAAGTAGTGGAGCAAAGCATCGGTTTTCTCACTTCCTGTTCCCATCCATATACGTCCGCCTCCCTCTATTTTCTCCATAGTCAGCCACACTGTGCTAATAGCACGTTCTTTTACTCTGAATTTCCCAAAGTCTCTAATGCTACTAATGCAATAACATTAGGTAGGTAAGTACAAAGGCAAATATTGGTATACTGGCCTATCTACATAGTATCACTGCCTGTGTACAAGTAGAGATAGAGGAGTAGACTATATGTAAATAGCAACTATCACTAACTCTATCTGGACAATAGCTAACTTCCAAGGGATTCCATTACCGTTCGCGTCAACTTTTTGCACTACTAATAATTTAACTCGCTCAGCCGAAACTCCTCTGCTAAAACTGCTAAGCTTCCCTCTGAACATACGGGCATTGCGATGATATTATATTTAGGATGTGTCTCGCTTAGAGCCAAGTAAGTGGACTATGAAAAGACTGGCCTAAGCATATTAGTCTCACTTGACTCACTACCACACTCCGACCATCCACATTATTGCATTACTCTCCTCTTCTCTCTATATAACTAAGTCATGCAATAGATTTGTGTTAAACGCTACATACTTGTCAAACACCGTAGACCGGCTCTAATATAAATGAGATAGGAACTTTATTATTTATTCATGGAGACACTAGTTCTGGTTCACAGTCCGTCTCCTTTGTCGGCTAGATAATTATAGACTCCTTTTCCATTATTTCTCCCTTTTCCTCTTCATTTTGGTCAATTTGGAGCAGAGCATGCCTTTTTATACCCGTTAGTCCTAATCAACGGATAGTGTCAACATCCCTCCTCTTCCCGTTTCTTTCTTTGCTAGCCCACACAGGCCGTGATGGAAGGAAGTCGTCAAAACAGAGAATTCCTTTTGACACTTTTAATGCACTTTCTTTAGTGTCCCCATTTGTAGCAGTATGGATGAAAACGACTTTTTTACGCCCAAATTAACGATCAATAATAGCGAGAGATATTCCGCCGGAATTCCACAAGATAAATACTTTCTCTGATTTCTTATCGACAGCATTGTCACTGCACATTTATTCTCTAGCCTTTTCCATCGTTTCCACAAAGTTAATGAAGAAACTTTTCCTGAGATGTTATATAAAAGGGATCACAGGGCTAAATCATCATTATGACGTCTAATAAAAGTAAATAAGGGATTTTGAGCACTCTTCTTTTATTTCATCTTTCATTGTTGTAAGAAACATTGAAAGAGTTGGTTACGAGGAGGCCATTAAAACATTTGCTCGTGATAAAGTGTCATAACCTTTTCTTGGGATTAAGATTATGATTAGGGGGCGATTAGAGTAATTCTCGTAAATATCAAGTGTGTGAAGTGCAATGATATGTATATAATGCAGAGTAAGTAAACTACTAAGTAGGGATAATAGGAAGGGAAGTGCAGGGCTCGAGAGGGCGGCCTGGAAATAAAAATGAAATTGTAACGCTTTAAGTGCTGAACAATCGTAAAGTTTAGTTCTTCATTGCTCTATCTAGTATTTACTACATGGCGTTAGGACGTTATTTCTCTCTCAGTGCCCTACCTACCTATTGTCTCGCGTGTGTATAAAACAGAGACACAGTAAAATGCTTTTTGTTTGTTGCTGACACTATGACAAAGGCATGCAGAAGGGAAAGGAGCCAAAGGAGAGGAAACGGAGCAGAAAAATAAAGCCATGCATTGTGTTATCTGTATCAAGTACCTAAAGAGGAGCAGCAGTGGTGCTTGACTAGATCCACTAATGTAATACGTGCCCCAGAACACACTATGCAAGGATATCGTGCTGGAGAAAGAGAGGAGGAAAGTAGTTGTGTGCATAATTCAGTCGCATCTCTACATCCTTATATATAGTGCACTTATATAAGGAGAAAGTTCAGTTATTTAGTGCTCATGATTACCTCTGAGCACTTTACTTAGGCGGTGATGTGATACAATAAGCAAGGAGGAGGCTAAAATTCGGATTACTACTTAGGAGGACACAAGAACACAACAAGAACTTTATGAGACTTACAGTTTAAGGCAGGAATAAAATCCTCCGGCAAGAAAAGATATTAGACATTTTGTTATTGCCCAAGGTGGTGGATAAAAGGAGTATAAAAGATGTACTTATCCAGCCAAATGAAAGTTGTCATAAACAGCATGGTTCACGTTTGTTACTTTTGATGGCTGACCTACCTCACACACTGACTTGCCTGGAGGAAAACAATCTTTCATGCTATACTTATTATTCCAAATACTCTGTCTTCTCCTTCTCTCACTCTTTCTATCTCGATACCTTATTACGAAATGCAGAGAAAAGGTTTCTATCTAGCGAGCAGTTTTTGTCGTGTCTATCCAAAATTGTTATTACATTTTCTACCATGGTCCACAAGAGGTGAGAATAAAGATGTAGCACGTAATGTCATGTTCAAAGTTGGGCCATCGTAAGAGAGTGAGTGCATGTACACGCTCACTCACAACTTGCAATAAGAGAGAAAGAGAAAGCTTTCACTCTCACTATTTTGTCATTGCCAATTTTTATTACCATTATGTCTTGGCAATCCGTTTCTCGAGCATGTCAAATGCCAACAGCCACAAAGAGAAAGACGTGCTCCCTCTCTCTCACTAACATTACCTGCTACTGCTCTTTGAATGCGTGTAATAGTATTAGGACTCGTCACTACCATGTATCTGTCTATCTCCCGTTACTATTTTCTTTGTCCCAGCTGTGATTCACTACACTTCAACTTTTCTTTCATTGACTCTTGCCATTCTAAATTCTAATACTGAACAATACTGTTATGTAATTTCTCATCATTCGATTTGTTTTTTTAAAAAGCTCTGCTAACCAAATAGCGAAATAGTTATACACAGAAAGAAGACAATAAAGAAGAAATTCTACATAGGTACTACAACTTATTCATTTGAAGAAATATTCCCGGTTTGAAAATTAATTTTTGCGGTTTAATAAACTACTATAAATTCCTATTCCTATCCATCACAGTTTACGGTTTTGTCTAAAATTCTCTGAAGAAAAGGAATAGACTTTTATAAAAAATTCAGAACTGTACTTGGACGAAGTAGATTGTCTATTTCAAGTAGAATAGGGGTAAGTTTCAGAGTTTCTAAATATAGGTGTATTTTCCAGAAATTGATTTGTTAATAATTCACTTGAACTAATTTTACTTAATCGATTTGCATTTTAGACTATAGTAGGAAGTTCTTGCCTCATTCAAGGTTCCAAGAGTTAACTATGCAAAACAAAGTTGCATAAGGTTATTATGGAGAGATTGGTGTCAGAGCGAGAAGGGAAGCTCAATTTATTTACAAGGAGCATAATGTTTGCAAAAAGACAGGCGTAGGGATAAAGGCTTTAAATTATTAATGAACTCAAGCTGAAAATTGCAATTCATGTTATCATGGACTACGTGTGCAACGTCAGTGCATGAACGACTCCTGCTCAATGCATTATGGATTTGACGTAGAGGGAAGAAAGAAAAGATTGTAAAATTAACGTTATAAATTAGTTGTTTGACATTTTAGCATGGTCGTCCTTAGGTCTTGTAATAAATGATTAAGCTATGGATCGTTCCACTAGAAAAATGATTACATTAGAGAGTGCATGCACGTCCGTCGAAAGGAATTAGCGAACGTAAGCAAATAGTTGTCAACATATACCTACAGACACGTCTCGTTGATTTCCTGTTTTTCCTCCTCTCTCTGTCTCTACCACTACTGCAGACTTGTAGTATAGGCAATGAAACAGAAGGCTATATTGCATTGTTCGATTTTAACAATGTCATTCCATGTAATTAGTCGGGACACAGACTTCAAAGCGTCAGTCGGCCATAAATAAAAAGTTAATTCATTGGCCATTGGAGGATTGGAGTGCTTAGGTTTACGAGGCAGTATTTCTCGCAACGTTTAAGAGGGGGCCATATGTAAAAGTGTGCCGTGTAGTTGGCTAAAAGGAAATAAAAATTAGCACTTTGCTCCTGTTCGGATTAGAAAGGAATTTCTCCCAGTTCTGCAGTAAATGGCAAGAGTAGGGTAGAATAGTAGCTAAGGTGAGTAAGTATAAGTGAGTTAAGTGTAGGACATGTATGCAAGTGGAAGATAAGTTTATATTGGAGTGAAAGCATTTGAAGTATTCGAGGGGAAATGGCTTTCTCCTTTATGGAACTCCTCAAGGTCTGTGGTGGTACAAGTCTGACGTCAAGAAAATCTGACAATAAGAGTATCAACTATATTTCAAAGGCTTTGAGCAATTCCCGTGATTTTACGTTAGTGCAACGACGCTATTGCCAAACAAATCCCGGCTCTAATAGCTATAGCGCTTCTTCCATTGGCCTGCCTTACTTTTTATTCTTTTGTTCAATGTATCAATGTGTGTAGCAGTCCGGAGAGTCAGTGAGTGAGTGACTGCTATGAGCGTATGTAGAAAAGAGTCCTATATTTATCACTCGGCTGTGCGGAGGTCCGTTGCAATGCAGACAGGCTGCACAGAGAGAAGTTCTACGTACGCCAGACAGATATCTCCAAGGATAGAAACTGATGTGATGATGTGATGACAAATCGTACGCCAACTCATGCCATGCCCTGCCACTCTCACTCCGCCTTGTGTTCTAAGTCAACTCGGCTAAGCCACTCGCCCTCTCTCTCTGATTCCAACTTTGCTGTCACACTGCAGTGATTACCAACTCCATCCTATATGTTCCATTATACATCTAATCTCCTGTTGTCTAAACAATATTCACCTGGGACTCACATTCCCACTCCCTACATTTGTACAGGGCTGTACAACAAAATAAATGCCCTGCATTTAGTTGCGGGGACGTTTTAAGTGTAATGAAACACATAGAATGAATTGTAATTTATAGAAGTGGCCATTTATTATATCTGTTTAGCATTAGTAGCCATTTTCAGTGGTGGACAACATTTCTGCTCCCATCAGAATGCAGATTCATGAAGTTGGAATGAGGATTGCAAGGCCCAGCAGCATGCTAACCTTGCATAACTTGCAATTCCTTGTGCAGAATCAGAGAAAAAGAATTTTCATCAACCACTACCTAGAAATGCATTATTTTGAAAGAAGATTGCTTTGGCTTTGTGTCTCTAATGTTGTGTTGTGTGGTTCCTATGAGTTGGGAGCCACAATTTCCTTCGTGTTATGTTTTGTGGTGGAATGGCATGTAGCCGTACGCTTTGCTCTTCTATGTTATCCCTCCTGGCTGCCTCTGTGGCTTAGCTCTAGTGGCCTTTGACTTGCCAAAATGATGATAGAGCCACCACCGAGTGATCTTGCTCTCTATTTTACATTTTACTTCAGTTTCGACTTTCTTCACAAGCTAATCCAACAGGAAATATGACCGAACTGACGTAAGAAGAGGAGAATGGAGCCGTTAAAGCCTAAAATGTTTTAACGTGTGCAGAAATGAGAAAGTCAACTCTAGAAATAATAGCTACCAACACAGCTACATTATAAATAAGTATGTAGATGTAGTTACACTATTATTGGTGTCCTACCTAGAGAAAGTACTAGTCCTCTATATATACTTAATACTTTCAACATAACTACATTACATATGTAACATGTAGCTATGCACATGTAGGCATCAAATTGTTCGCTCCACTACCAAACAGCTATACAATCTTCTAAACTTTTGTTCATAACGACGAAATATGGGCAAAAGAGGAAGAAAGACTCTTTTGACTTTATATTATATTATAATCCATAGTCTACTAGGCTAGCCTACTTTCGAATATTATAACCCTTGCAAAAGGGTACTTTTGATCTATACTAAATGCATAACTGAATCGCGGAACGGAGAAAGCTACATTAAGTAGCTCCCTAACTACATGCACATTCCCAGACCTCTACTCTACACGTCTTCCTTCCTCTTTCACTCTATCCCTCTCTTTCTGTGGCAAAGCAACTTAAGATCCCAAAACATAACATATAAAGGCCATTGTGCAAGAAGGGCATTGACGTCTTAAAGTTTTTACGCCTTAAGTACACAGCATTTCTTCGTAAGTGGCAAAATTCATAAAAGCCTCTCTGCAGGATTTAGCAGCATAAATAGCACAATCCCCGATGCACAAAAACTATATCCATACAATATACAAAAGTTAAATGCATAGAAAAGACAAAAATGATGCAAATAGAGTTATATTCAAGAAAGTTCTAAAGTATGTTCCCAACATTTGATTTTCTGTGCGTAGTCTCCTGTCGCAGTTTTTAGACCAGCAGCAATAGTAAACGTTAAAGAGAAACTGTATTTACATGATGAAATTGTATGGGAACTTACTTTAGAAAGGCTCTGTATATATAAATAGAAGCAGCAGAAATACTATAAAATAGCTACTCAATAAGTCTCATTGCATAAAGCGAAAAAAATGTTAAAGAAAATACAAGGTTTCTTTATTGGAGTAGGCGCATGGAGTGTTTTTATCAATTTGTACTGTGCATGTTGAGTTTAGCCCTTGGTAGTGAGTGAACTGCCTTATACATGTGCATAGCATTAAGGGTAACACGGAAAGATCAACAAAATCTCTATATCCCTACATTGCTTACTTTTTCTTACTTTACATAGCGTCCGTTGTGTATGAATGTGAATATGTACATATGTATGCCTTTGAACAGTGAACATAGTTTCTGTTTCCTGCATACTCACTGAATCTATTATGTAGTGGTGTGTGTAATATGCTGGCTATAAAAATTATATTCATAAAAAGGGAAACCGGCAGAAAATGAAAGTTTCATAAGGCGACTCGACTCCGTTGGCTGGCAGAGCTCAAAGAGAAAAAAACACATTTTTGCCGCCACTTTGAACAATACATAGTTTCGTGAGCGGAAACTTGCTGTGCTAATACGTACCTACTTTTCCAAGACTGTATTTAAGTATATGTCTATTAAAATTTATTAAAGTGGAGGAAAGCGTGGAATTTGGCTTTGACTTGTGTCTATAGCCGTAGTGTAGTATAGGCATGTTCATGTAAACTATGTTTTAGTATTTGGAAAAGTGTATGAAATTGGGAGCCTTGACGTTGACTTTCAAGTGAGCAGAATAATATCATACTGCGTAGAAAGCTGAAGCCACCCGCCCGTCATGAAGGCCCTCCTTCACTTCACTAATGTACTTATTTTGCATTCCAGAAGTTTTACGCCGTTTAAATTCAGTCAATTACTTTATTCGTCGTAATAGGATTACATTAGATTCTGAGTTTTGGCCATTGTTCCTGGCGGAATATACCTGAAGAAGCAATTTCAATTGTGTGTAGACATTCAAAATAATGTTAATCAAGTTCTGAGTGTATTTAGTGAAGTAGCATTTGCAGAATTAGAGCTAGCAACTCAAATGTAGCTTAAGTCTCAAGGGAGGGAGAGTAGAGGATGGAAATCTTTTTTGAATCTACCTACAAATGGTGAAAGTAGAGAGATAGAGAGAAAAATAATTGTGTAGTAGGTGCCTTGTATGAATGTGTTATCTGTGAATCTGATTGTATGTGACTGGGTTGCCTGTCTCTAATGCAGTGCAGTAATGTAACTCACCATAGTGCTTAGAAGTAAATAAATGGGGCTAGCATTAGCGTCCACTGCCTCATCAAATGTAATGTAACTGTTATGCGATGCTCACTCGTCCTCCTTAAACAACATAAGTAAATGTAAAACCTAACATCATTAGGTACGTAACGTCAATTTTGATATTCCAAGCTTACATCTTTTTCTCTCCTCCAGGCACAGCGACACATTTGTTACCAAAATTCCAAAATAGATAGCTACAGACTTTTCCAGTTTCGTTTGCCGAGCTTGAACGGCTATGGTGCATGGAGCTGGAAGTGTTTGTATGGAAACTTCGGCATTTATAGTATAAATTTGCTCAAACTTTGAACATCAATGCTCTTCCTATCTAACTTATGTACTCACAAGGGAAAGTTCGAATATTGTCCTTCTAGCATTTCCTTAAGGTAAGTGCAAAAGTAGTGTATGGTGCCTATTCATGGCCAAACAGCACCAGTGAAAGCATTCAGTTGTGAACATTGTAAAACTGAGGAGGGACGTTCATGGAAGACTATTGCAGAGGCTACTGAAGACAAAAGAAATAACCAAATCGATTTGATTCGATTAAATTGCTCTGTCACTACATTCTTTTCGCATTACGTTACGCTGCCCTTATTTTTCATGTATTTCCCTCTGTCTTTTCACTTTCTTTTCCGACATATTCACTTGTACTAGTACTTACGCCACTTACATACAATTCATACTTACAGACAGTTTGTTTCTCTTCATGCACATTGTACTTAGTCAACCTTGGAAAACTTTCTCCTTCTCTCTTCTTCAATGCCACTACAATATTAACTTCCAGCTAAAAATCCCTCCTATACGAATATTGCACTTAAGAAATCAAAATTTGTTCCATTTTCTACGAAAAATCCTTTTCTTAATATTTATGGACATGTTATATGCATCTCACACACAGCTGCTGCTCCTGTCGACTATATTTACAACAAGCGAGATATGAAATACCCAAAGTGAAAGCTAAAGCAGCCATTCTAAAAGAAAGATGCAATGCAATCAAATACTTTTCACTTAACATTCTGAAAACAGACAATGCATATTTTCACTTTGCCATTATTTTATTTGTAGTTTTTGAGATGTATATTTCAGGGGCTCTGCTTTGACTTGATATTTGGAATTGAAGATGAGTTTCCACTGGATTCACCAACCAATTTGCATTTTATTTTAACCATGAGCATACAAGGACGTTGGAAATGCTTAAATAAAAACACTATAGCATGCAATAAACCAAGAATAATACCCAGAGCAATAATGCAGAAAATATCTTATGGTACCTTTGAAGACATGCTCTTTAGAAAATACGTCTCGATAGTAAGCCGAAGAAAGTTTTTTATTTATAAAAATTTGTTGTAGGCATACACAAAGTACATGCTATTAACTTGCTCTTTGGCTCCAAAACTCCTTGAATGTATTAGGGCTTATAATTGCAGTATTAAGGGATCTGATTTTGAGCCATGGTGCGGTGACGCTTCTTTGGAAGCGTTTCAAAAGTGTCTGCCTATTTTCTATTCATCACTCCCGTTCTATCTAAGTTGTCATTTACCCATGCGAAGGACTAAAAAGTCCCATTCACAAAAAGCAGTGTCAAAGAAGAGATTCTGTCTTGTCTCCTTATTCATAGTGTATGCAAACATGAAGATGTATTGTACATCTTATGAATTGTTAAGCGTGGAGGTTGAATTTTGTGAAAATGTATGCGGACTCACAATGAAATGGAGGAGGAAGAAAGTGCATGGAGCTCGGGTGTAAATAACGTAAAACAGGAGAAAGTGAGGAGTAGGTTGTTTATTCACAGCAGGCATCTTCCTTCATTTCTCTAATATTATAACGGAGGAGAACTAAGGTATAAAATTTAAATGAGTATGTAAAAATACTTCTTTAAGCATAGAATTTGGAGGTAGGGACATGCCTTGCATTATATCAATTCTATTTCCATATTTCCTTTTCTACGTAGCTACAGGTATATGCCTAAAACAAAGGACACGCATGGACATAAGAAGAGAAAGAGTTTCAGTTTAGATATCAGACTGTACATCATAAAGAAAGGTATAGAGAGAGTCTGAGTGAAAGAAAGGATCCTATTCCTCTATGAATTTATGTAAATCTACACAAAGGAAGGGTATCACATGAATGTAACATGTATACGGAGAACAAGATGGATGGATACTGAGCATGAAATTGCCTTCGTTTCACGCAAAGCTCTGGAAGAATGCGAACGCAAAGAAAAGAGACGAGTAGTGTAAGTTCCGTGGCCTGAAAGAGATTGCAAAGCCTTAGTTGCCGCTCCTCCAGCTAAGAAGGCAACTTTAGTTGAACAAGAGAAGGATGTAGCCACGAAAATCTTATCTTATAATATTATGCTCCTTCTTACTAGATACAAATGCAATGCCATCTCATCCCGACTATATTATGTATGGTTAAGCCTAAAGCTCAAATTCATCAGAATTACCGATGTGTATATAGTGAAGGAGAAGTAGTAGGGAATCCATTCTGACTAATAATAAGTAAATCCTCGTCAAAATTAATTTCATATTCAGAGACTCACTGTAACAACTCAGACTTAGTCAGTCAGTTTGCATGAGTTACACGAACCAGAGAAAGGCAATCATCGCTCACCTTGAATCTCATACTCCTCATATCAATTTTAGAGAGTAGATGTAGAGAGGACTTTATTTTAAATGCTCTGTTCTAATGCATAAATGTCTGTTACATGAAACAGCTGATATATCTGAGCGATATGGTCGGTTTGGCCCTGGTCTCCTCCGTCAGCTTTCGCTTAGTTAACTAGACATGACTCTCCATCCTGAATACGAACGTGGCTCTTTAGCTCAGTATTATAATTCATAAAGTAGCCACAAATGTGCACGTAGGTATTTCAGAGAGGAATTCCGAAAAATTGATTTTACAAGGTTATTTTTGGTGTTTTTGTGTAGGCAGACCCCAAGCCTTTCCCTACTCTCTCCTTCGGCCCTTGCTGCTCATTTATCCGTAAACAATCTTTGTTTGAAACCGTTTTTCTGTCAGAAGTAGACGTGATTTCAACCGGCAGCCTGATTTACAGTTCTCTTAGATCTTGTACCTTGATACATCTTTCGATTATCGGAGAGAGAATGCTTTTCTGCCCCTACTTACGCCAAAAACATTTTATACCACGGCGGCTGAATACAGATGTCTTAGCCCTCTAAAAATTTCTCATTCTTCTATTTCAAGACAAAGTGTGCGATTTCAATTTACGTCACACTACTGAAAAAATGGATCAATAAATAAAGGAGTACTGCGCGATAGTTACAGATGAATAATGAAACTGAAACAATGACACAGGACACGACAATTCCTATCCTTCCTGCAACTTCACGTGTGACTATGACGTAATATGTTTATTATCAACATGTATTCATGTACATAGAGTGCCTTCTTGAATAACATTCATATCTATAACAGGATCATGGAGTGAAACTAAAATGATAAAAAATAAGTGTGTTATAGTAATAACTCTGAATTCAGTTCTACCCAATATGTTTCCAGGGTTTCTTGGGGGGCTTGGTATACATGTGAGGAAATTTCGGAGTTCAACAAGGTAGACCCGAAATAGTCTGCGGGACGCAAACAACCAATCTCACCGTACAAAGGCGCATGGACTGCTGGTCTATGGTTGCTTGGTTTTTTGCCCCCCCACCTCTTCCGGTCATCAGGAGTGCCCATTGCAGCGCTTGCCAACAAAATACACGAATATTTATTTGTCTCTTATTATATATTCGTGAATTTTGGTGACAAACCCTTACACTGGGGACTTCTGATACCTGGAGGGAGGAGAAACCCAAGGCAACACCAGACATTCCTCACATGTATACCAACA
>JAAAYG020010281.1:0-18124 GCA_009936455.2 Tomocerus minor | reverse complement strand
CTGCCTAATTTATTCCATACGTTTGTTACGAAATTAATTTGAAGTTGAATAAATGCTTATTGATGCAATAATATCAGAATTAACGTGTAAAAGTAGGGATTAATTGCATAAATTGAAGTAGGTATCTAATAGAAAAGATAAAAACCTTTAAACCTGTATAGAAACTGAAAAAAATGTAATGATAGGCTAGTGGTAATTTTAGATTTTCATGTTGAGTTATGAACTAACGTGTGGCAACAAGTAAAAGTGACTGTGAATTAGTAGCTGAGTAGAATAAATGGCTTGATTGTGTTGTGATGTCATGAATATGTGCATGAAGTGATGAATTGCATTTAGAGTGAATAGTTCGTAGTATATATGCATGTGTACGTGTAACTATATATTGTTGAGGCTGAAGATGTTTGTGGTTGGTGTGATCCAGTTTAATTTCAGTTCAGTAAGGCAAGTTCATAAGTATTATTAATAAATAGTTGTGTGGAAGAGTGTGCATAATGTTTGTTGACTGATATTGAGTCAAGAAATGAGCAATGAGCATTTAAAAAAAAGAGCAAGATGCTCGATAGGAGTTAGTATGTTATCAACGAAGCCATTTACACGTAGATAAACTGGAAATCATTGAAAGATTAATTTGCATTTTATGAATGCAAATGGATGTTGCAAAAAGGAATGGAAACTATTTTGGCTGATGGCATTCCGAGAAGGAAAACGAAACTCGTTCGAGAGAGAGAGAGAGAGAGAGAGAATGCGAGAGAGATGGGTCTTTACATCTTATATCTTATCAGTAAATTAATTAGTCCAATTCCATCTTCAGTGTAGGATTTATAGAGGCTAAGAGCTATTTTATGAGTTGCCGTCTACTTTGTGTGTGCCATGCACACTTTGCATAATGAATTGCTCATCTATAATTATACATACCTTAGTCATGTAGATTGTAACTCACGTCGTTGACTATCACACACGCTTTCCGATGAGCATCATTAAGATGAATCGTTTGATTGCTCGAAATTATCTATTGACACAATCAACTCAATTTACAGGTAGAATAAAGTGCATATTCTCTCAATCTACTTTTTAAAGGAAAAAACTCAAAAAAGTGGATGCCCCTCCATATAACTCTACAATTAATGGATGTGAATTACTGTAGTCTTGAAATTAAATTAAAAAAATCATTCCCTCGTCTCAAGATCTATAACAATTATTCCTCTGTCTGCATAGAAAATTATAATATAGTCATATGCATCATCGCCCAATAGTTGAAATCTATGTACAAGGCATGCAATCAACAGTCTTTACTGATTAAATGTAGTTCAAGTTTTCTTAAAAAAGGTGATGCTGTCAAACCAGTTGACTTCTTGGCTTTGCTTTGCTGTTGAATCCATTATTCTTTGCAACTTCTAGTATGTATCTCCTATTAAAATCCAATGCACAACAGAAATAAATTAAAATGTAAGATAATATTCTTAAGATGAGTACAGAATTCAATGTCTACAGACAGACAGGACACAAAGTCAAAACAATCAGCTTTAAACTCTATTCCATTGTTCATTATGTATTTAGATTTGTTAGCTCCCATAGATTTTATAACTCATTATACTTTTTACGATTGTAAATAAGCCATTTAAACTTTTAGTGTCGTTGAGAATTGTAGAATTAGACTAGGAGAACAACAAATAAAGCAACAAAGCCTCTCATTCTGAAAGAATAACATATCTTTTCTATTAGTAACTTGGATAATTATAATTGTATTTTGTGTGTCTACCTATGTGAAGCCTTATGGATCAATAGAAATGCGTATGGACATGATTATTAGCGATATAAATACAATTTAAATGTTTACAAGTGCACTCGTAAACTTTTTATGGACTTGTACAACTATTAACGCTAGAGATTTAACTACCTGTTGAAACAATTATCAAGTAGCACTCACATATACACTACAACTATATACGCACTTCAATTTCATTCAGTGAAAATCAGCTTTGATTGAGTTACTCAATAAATTCAATATTACCAAGATCTATTTCATTTATACCTAACTATATATACTAGCAGCAGAAAGTTTTTATATACCTCCAAATTGTTTAGCTAACTAAATACATCACAACAATTTTATTAGGACACGG
This sequence comes from Tomocerus minor, assembly GCA_009936455.2. Lineage (NCBI taxonomy): Eukaryota > Metazoa > Arthropoda > Collembola > Entomobryomorpha > Tomoceridae > Tomocerus > Tomocerus minor. The sequence goes on along the minus strand of JAAAYG020010281.1, from coordinate 16,001 downwards.
GGAGATCAAATTAAATATCGTGATCTTAATGTTCCACCGTCAATGTTGCTCTGAATTTCTCCTTTGATCCTATTAAATTAACTCACATTTAAACTACTTTGAATTTTCATTCATTTCTTCCAGCAGGTACTTACTAATTCCGAAGGAGAAAAAAAGCAATCACCTCAATCGATACATTAAAAACTATTGGAAAAGGTAGCATTGCCAAAAGTTGATTTAATGCTCCTACACTGATCTTGAATAATCAAAAAATATTTTTTTAATGATTCATGAAAATAATAGGGTAGAGTAGACAGGAGGATAAGAGCAAGGCACAAAGAGACAAGCACACCTGTTCAGGTAACTTTATACTACGTCACGCCACTATAAAGGGTAATTAAGTTTTAAGCTATTTATCTACTCTTGACATGATATGACTGATTGTATCTGTCTCATTTGTCCTAAAAGTGAATTAGGACTATAGTCTGTTATACAATTCAGTTAAAATCTTAGTTAATGAGCTAGTAGTGTACAGAGTAGGAGAGAGCTTCTATGAGAGTTAAACTTTTTAATTGTAAAATCAGAGTAAGGACGCATTTCTTTGCTAATATTTGGCAGGGAGGATTTTCTACGTCGTAAATAGTCACTTCGTGGTTGGCTTGTCTTTTGGTTAGTGTCTCTGTCATTGTCATTGGTGAGAAAGGAAAGGAGAGACATGAAAATTAATATGTAAAGTTGTGTATACATAATATGTGTATATAGTTTGTGTATTAAATCAGATTATTAGTTGTAATACCTCATAACGTGTGTTAACATTGAAAAACCTCGTAAAGGAATGAAAGAAATGTAGAAACAAGTGTACTAATCAAAATAGAAGCCGCAAATACAAGAAACAGCATGGGCATCGCTACCACCAAATAACTAATAACATTGTTCTACTAGAGGATAATAAAAACAAAAGGACCAAAACCTATAGATCATAATAACAGTGTAATTAAGAGCAATAGATTATTGTAAATGTCACCAGGAGGCTCTATTCCTTCATTGCCATATTATTTTTCCATCGGCAATGCAAAAAATGGAAGTCCAGTCCAAGTAAATTCATTGAGCATCCCTCACACTTATTTCTCTCTCTCTCTCTCTCTCTCTTTGCATTATATAATAAATATATATATATAAGTACCTGTATTACAGGTATAAACGTTAAGAACATTCCTGCAATGTATAAATTGTGCTTTCGATTGTAGTAAATGCAAATTAGTGAGGTATGCATGTACCTTGGTACCTTGTGTTAACTGTGGCCAAGTCAAAATACACCAGCTAAGGCACAGAGGCACAATCGAAAAATCTTTGACATTGTTATTGTGCAACTTAATTGATTAACTCAACCCTCCATACATTATACAATTACAAGAGAAGTCAAACTAAGCAAAAAGGAAAAGCTCCTATATACTCCCTCCTAACTAATAATAATAATAAAATCATAAAGTAAACTATATCAAATATATATTTGTCCTATATCTAATTGCTCCATTATATTATCCTCCTTTTGATTTGGTTTAGGATGTCACAGATTCAGAATCAGATTAGCATTAGCAACCGTTTGTTGTGTTAAAAATAAGTTAGTAGTAGGTAGGCTATCTTTGAAGAATGTAAATACGTAGGCGAATTGCATTGGTTTGCCTACTTATACTGCATATGCCTCGTTTGGCTTGTTGCGTTGACTGGATTGAAATTAGTATGTCATGTTCACTACGGCATCACTTTTTTACCACCTCCATTATGCATATTGACTTTCTTTAACTGTTTTGCTCTGATGGCCTGGGTGTCAATATCATTCCTTGCTCTTGTTAATAACCGGCTGTTGCATCTTGTTAAATGCTAAACTGTTCAACTAATAAATCTATGATCGACATCACTTTTTTTCTCTTGGAATTTCTACATATTATTATTATTTAAATGTTCTAAAGGAATTACTCATTTTATATAACTCATATAATAATATCAGTACATAAAGATAAAAAAAACTTAGTTATCAAATCGCCAAATTCATTCTGTACGCCAATATGTAACAAGATCAAATAGTAAGGTGATACAGATTATTCTTTAATGACAATGAAAACATTTTTGCACCATTTTCCATTCAATGTCTTCTACCAAAGCGTGCATAAGTTTTTACAGTGCATGACACATTATTATATATTTTGGATCTTACTATTTACTAGGCCAATAACTAAACCTTAGAAAATACACACGTACTACACATTATGACTTATGTGTACGTGTAAAGGACACATTCGTACAATGAGTCACATAGTCACATAGTCAACTCATATTATCACATCTCTATGTTTGTTTGCTAAATTACACGTGTAATTCGAAAGGAATCACAGATATAATATAATCGTAGTTGATATAGTGTTACAAATACAGGACAGGACCCTTCTTAACAATTATCTTGTTAAGAGAACATAGAAATCATTTTTATTTAATTCATACATATCTACTACTCCTATTATTCACACACTTTGCCTTCATTTTTAATGTAGACATGATTTTATGCATTTTACAAATGCAAAAAATCTTGCACACAATACTTTTACACTTGTTTTCCAATTGTTTTCTAATGTGACTGCATGATAACTGATAGTAGACATGCTGTAATTAATATCATGAATTTTAATAGCACAATGTCAGCTAAATATGCAATGGGCTGAAAGTTAATGAGATTATTAATTGATTTCATCAAAATTTACTTTTTGACAGTTTTCATTCAGTGGGATTTCTATATTTGTGGCTTTGTAAATACAAATCTAAACTATTTTAACACAATAATATTTCATTTTCCAAATCTGGATCTCCCGATAAGGAATATTATATTACTTGTTTCTCTGTCTCGTTATATTCATAAACTTCTAAACCTTTAATTACTGTCATTATTGAACTAAAATGAGAATGTAGAAGTAATTTACATGTTCTCTGTGGATATATTTATGTAGCTGCAGAAGGTGAAAGGCAGACAGAAATGACAGACTGTGCTAATTGAAATGGGAAACTGTGCTTAAAGCTATAAATGTTACAATGACTGTTAACAAGTAAAACAGTTTAAGCATTCAAAACTGCCCTTTACTAACATATCGTTCTATGACCACTGAGTTAATGGCCATAATTAATCAATTTACCTATGCAAACAATAAGCATTAGCTCCAAATTATACTATGAAATGCAAATGTAACAGACTACAATCATTTGTGTTTTTTACAGAATTCGAAGACTGATTATTCTCCAGATTTCATGCAATATCGATTAAAATCGTTCAGGGGATGGATGGTATTACGTCAAAGAAAACAATAATATCCAGAAAAATGTAGTAATTTCAAGTAAAAAAATCATAGCTAGGATTATTTAGGATAGTTAGTTGGGAATGGGTATAAGGAAAGGAGAATTAAGTAAAGAAAATGATAATACCCACGAAAATTGTCAGAAAATATCATTGAAACAAAGGGAAATGAGTAGCTACTGAAGAAAATTATAGTATGAAGGAAAATTAAGTCATTTCATAGATATTAACTTCAATTATTTAAGCCTTAACAGTGTTTTTGAATTCTGTCATTTCAGTCAAAATCATAAGTGGAAAAATGGAACTATATTACAATAAAAGTGTAATCTAATAAAAGAAAATGATCATAATCAGAAAAAATCAGTAATAGCAGACGAAATATTTGTTGAAAATGAGTGGTAAATCATAATATTTCAGAAAAATGCAATAATTTCAGCTGAATTTCTCGAATTGCCTATTGAGTGAGTTAGGAAAGAAGAAAATATTTTATTATACATGTGGAGATTGGTAAGAAGAACAAGGCTACATGGTGCCATGCTATGCAAGGTGAACCAAAGCGGCCAAATACAGTATACTTTGGAACTTGTTTTGACTGATTGCTAAATTTTATTATTGTCTTTGAAAAAACTAAATAAACTTGTTGATTTTAATGTAAAAATAGGTAAAATGGCACCCAAGGTGTCATCGACAGTATTTATAACCCTTTCATCAAGTCTTGTAGTGCTTATAGTCATATTCCCTTGGATTCTGGGTGTCATATCCATTTTTGGTTTATTGGGCTATTTTTATTTAGAAGTTGTTAACGAAAATGTGAAGCAGTTCCTTCAAGACAATCAAATATTTCTATTCAAAAACGATGAAGTGGTTGAATTGGAGTCAGATCCACTTTTAAACATTAAGCCAATATCAACTGTTGGATTACAATCTTCGTCATCATCACCTTCACCTACTTGTTCAGTCTGCTCTATAGATTCTTGTACACGAGATGGAGAATCGGGTCATCAGCATAACAGTAGTCATCAACATGGTTCCAGAAAACAAACTCCTAGTCCGAAACATTCACCAACGCCTCCACCAGTTCCTATCACCAATTACATTCCAGGAATGTCAGCAAATGATTTAAAAATTGACCTAAGGTTGGATGCAGCCTTATCAAGATTTTGCACTACGGTTTTTGACTTTTACATAAGTCGTCATTGGGCTCCGCACGAAACAAGAAAACAACTTAAATTGGCGTTCAAGAAACTTCTGACGAATTTCGCAGAGCGTGTGAAGTCTCGATTGATTCTTGTCAACGAAAAAGGAGAGCAGAGTGTTGAAAAATTTTGCCGAGAGAAATTAATCCCATTGTTCCTGTATCATTTACAAGAAACAACGAAGGCAAGCAATCGAGCAATTAATCTTTGTGAACTAGAAAGGAAACAAGCCAGAACAAAATTAAAAGTCAGGAGACTTTGTCGTCAAGTCTTGGAGAAGTGTCTCTCTCCTGAAGACTTACATTGTAAGCTATGGATGGAACTCTGCGTAGCCGTCTTGTCCGACGGAGTTTTATGGAATTTAATCAAATTGGGAAAAGAAGAGATACCTGACTTGGTAGAAACTGCCCTTCAAAACCTAAATAAATCTTATGGTTCCCAGCAAACCTCATCAATGTCAGGAGTTTCTCCAGATTCAGAAAATACCCTGACAGAAGAAGAACCTTTTTCTAAAATATCTACTCCACGCCAAAGAATTCCTAGTGAAGGTGAAGACACCGTGGATTCTGTAACTTACAATGACCATTTGCAAAGTCATTCCACCGAAGAAACATCGCAGTCGAGAAGTCAAAATAACCAGGATCAATCTGCAAATGCTAAAACAAACGGAAAAGAAAATAGGAAAGAAGTTCCTTTTCTTTTGGACAGCTACTTAGATCCTGTCAACGATATTGATCAACCAGATGATATTGCTTCTCGGTGGCGCCCGAAATTGCATGATATACTCGAAGAACGAGAATTGCTCTACTGTCTTATCCAATATCTAAAGGGACACAAAGCTCTAGAATATCTTCAAGCTGTCTTGGACGATTCCGCTGACGCGAAAGACTATTGCAAAAAAATTTTGGAATTGGAATACTTGCCATGTTTTTGCCGATGTAGCCCCTTCTTGGAGAAAATGGGGTTGAGCCGAGTTGACGCAGGAATTGAACCCGTCACGGAAACTAATTCTAATGGTTCATCGAGGTATTGATGTATTTTTATTTCTAAAATTCTTACAACCTGACTAATTTCATATTTCTATGATCTAGAACAATCATATTTACAAGAGAATTTTAGTTAAAAATAAAGTTTTGATTCTTTTAGACCAAATTCTGGACATACGAGGTCAGCCTCTTTCGGGGGAGGAAATTCGGGTCTTCAAATCCTAAAATTTGAGCAAGGTGTCGTGGACGGTTTGCCCCTTTATCAAACTCCAAGTGCTGCCCCGTCAATATCAAGTGGACTATCATCGGGTTTCATTCTGCCTGGAGCTGGAACAATGGAACCGGATTTTGTATTTAAAAAGAAACCAACGACCACTCTGGAAAGTACAATTTCCAAGTTCTTCAGTTCTACATTGAGTCCACCGAGACATGTTGTCGACGTTTTATGCGACAGACCAGACGCTGCGAAGAGGGCCGGTGTTGATTCCAAAACGTACGACGATTATTCTCATCCTGAAGTCAACATGACAGTTTTCATTAAGCAGTGTGATATTTTGGAAGCCTCAACGGAAGCAGGTGTGTAAAATCATTTTACTATTTGACACATTTGAAATTCATTTATATCTAGGATGACGATGACTATACCTAAAATGATATTGTTATTTACAGTGACATCTTCTATATCATTGAATCCATGGGTGGGCCCAATTTTATCCGGATGGTTGCAGCTACTTCATCCCTACATTAAACCACGTTTCGACTCATTCCTAGAACAGAAACTAAATGATTTCCTGACCATTGAATTATTTGTTGAAGTTGTGGATCTAATCTCGGATACATTCTTACAAAAAAATGTTGCGGAAGAAGCGGAATCCAAACTGGAAGCCTCTTCGGATGCAGAACTACCACACGAAATTAATACTAATGAAAATTCATGGATTTCTCAGTTTGAAAAGTATTTGGTGACTCATGTACTTGACTTGGAATTCTTTGCCAAATCTCTTGGCAGAAACAAGGATAATATTACCGCATTTTTTGTTGATGTTTTGGATGTATTTGTAAATGAAATTTCCTGAATAATCTGTACATGTACATACTTACTCTGTGTGGTTTTTACTATAAATACAATTCTTCAAAATAAAAACGCATTCCATATCACGCCAAAATAACCAATGTCATTTCCTATCATATCATTATTGAATTGAAGGTCAATAGGTAATAATCACCTCTTCGAATTTGTAGTCCATAAAATTATTAATTATTAAAAGTGCGATTAGAATTTCGAATTGCTATCGATTTTTTAAAACTATTAACATACCCGGAGCATTATTCGAAAATAATTTTATATCTTTTTAAGCAAGATAAATATAAAATCGAACATTTGATTTATTAAATCGTAGTATTTAGTACATTATACAAAGAAAACAATCCTTTACAAACATTAACGGGCTAGAGAGATTTTTAATACAGCAGCAAGTGCTAAACGCTAACAGCTTTTCTAACGAGTGATTGCAACAGGTAACAACAATAACAGTAAGTATAGTATTAATTTTTACACATGAGAGAACACATTGAAATTGAGCTAATAGGCAAGTATGCATGTAGCTAGCTATTTAATTGTTTGTCATATTTTACTGTACATTCAGCTAGAAACACTACTACGACTACTGCTACTACAACGTCTTTCTACTCTACAGTGTCTACAGATCTGCAGAAGTTTTTTATTTTTTAACCATGATTCATTTGATTCGGGTTATTTTTAATTTGTACTTTGTATATACTGCACTAAAACTACTAACATTTAGGCAAAAAAACTAATTTAAAACCAAGATATAATAATGTTATCGTAGCCATATTATACTAATAGTATCGTATGGCTATGGTGTTCTTAATAAAAACCAATTCAATCTTCAGGCCATCACTAAAACAAATCAGCCATCACAACCCAAAATAATCTTATCTCAACCTTTTAAAACGAACGAATTAGTTCACATAAAACATTAACATGATACATGAGCACTTGTATGTAATAAGCGCAAGATAAAAATACGACTATAATATAATTGTACGCAAACAATATCTAAATTCTTATAATATGTCGATGTAATAGTTTCCTCCTAATATCCAAATGATAGGGTAAAATTGTTCGTTTCTTTCAATAAAAATGGAGTGCACAATGCAATTCTCATATTTAAAAATAAGTAGCAGCAAGTAGATTTAAGAAACAAAATACACCAGGAAAACCTGTATCCTAAATATAGAGATAAATAGGTCAAGTAATCTTAATGGTATACTAATTACTATAATATTAATAATACTACAAAATAACAATACGTAGTTACGTAGCATAAAAATTAATAATAACACATGAATGACATATTTACAATACACATCTCGTAAGTCGTAACATACATTCTTCAACATAAGATCTTGGAAACGTAAGATTTAAACTTCAAGATTTAGGTATTCCTACTTTTACTATACTATACGCTCAGCTATGAATACTTGGGTACTAAAATCGCAATTACATTTAGCTAAAAATGTGGCTAAGCCATTTTTCGTTTTTATTAAACGTATAATTTGTTTAATTGTAAAGTTTACTAAAAGACTACTTTAAATTGAAATGGATAATTAATAACGAACCAAAAGTTGGACGGAGAATAACATTAAATTGGGATGGGGGGAGGGGGGTTTGTAATTAAAAACATACTAAAGGCTTTTTCTAAAAATTTCGCATTGCATAGCGTTAATAACTACTGTTCTAAAGTTCTTTGAAGATAAAACAGTGAGACATACCGAAAGAATATTACAAACTAAGTACAAATAACTCCATTCCTTTCTATTAGTAATTAGACACAAGAAAAAGAATGACCGTTGAGACAAGCTATAAATCCTGCTTTATTACCTTTAATTATGTGTAGTTCAATATTCTCAACCAACTGTGCCCATACAGTCTTTTTGGAAAGCTTCTTTTCCAATAAAACCACATCAAGTCCAGTTCCAAGTTCGTTGATGTTATCGTTGACGTCAGAAGATTCTACCAGAGCATCTTTTTTATTGCTCACTTCAGTTACAGTTCCAGCAACTTTGATTTCCTTTGCAGACTCGGGATCATTTTGATGCTCCTCCTGAGGAATCATTTCACTGATCTCATGGTTTTCGAAATCCAGAGTTGTTTCTTCTTGTAAAAAGTGCAAATGTCTATCATTAGCGGTGATATAAACTTTAGGATTCGAAGAGTTCCTCGGACTGAATAAAAATGGTGATGGTTTGTAGGGCCCATCCCCTGAGACTCTAGCAGCCAATTTGGCACGAAGTTCGACAGTATATTTCACAAACGGAGATTTTTCCAATGCAGGATCTTCAAAACTCATTAAATCCGAATCAAATTCCCGTTCAAACGACGAATCAGCCCCATTGTCAGAGTTATCAGAGATATACTGATATGTAGGGTCAGTAAATGAACAAGACAAAATCGGGGATTGTGCAATTCTTTTCGGTGAGTCTGAATAAGTCATTGTACCGTTGAGTAGTTCATTAGCTGGTATTGGCGATACGTAACCAAAATCCTTGTCTGTCGGGTATTGAAGTTCTGGAGATGAAGGTGTTGATCGAGGTTTAGCATTTGCCACGCTATTATTCGATTTTGGAGTACCAGCTGCAGTTTTTGCCAATTTTCCCCTACTATGTCCTCGGCTACAAGATCCAGATGCTACAGGAGTTCGATTCAACGAGCTATTATTATCTTGATCCCTATCAGGGGAGACTTCCATTTGCAGAACACCCGCGTTTATAACACGAACTTCTTCATCGGGACTTAAATCGGCGTGCTTTACTGTCAGATCAATCGGACTTTCTTGCGACACGATCGGTGACTGTCTAATGTTTTGATTTCTAATCGGTGACGGCTTAGAAATTACTTCCCGGCTCATATTCGGGGACTGCCGATGATTTTCAATCGGTGACGGCTTGGAAATTATTTCTTGGTTTATATTCGGTGACTGCCTAGAAGAGCTGCCTTCTTCCTTAATTGTCTCCACTGGGGACTGCGGGGACGTTTCCTTTCTACCGGACAATACAAAATTCTGCAGAAATCCTTGAAGGAAATTCTTTGATGAAGGAAGAGACTTTCTTCTCATGTCCACCGCAGCATCTTGTTTTATTGTGTGCGTATCGGAAACACGCCTTGACCCTTTAGTACCCGCCGAGTATTCTGAATTAGCTGCTGGAGTAGATTTTCTTGAATAGCCTCCATCACTTAAAATAGGAACTATGTTAATTTCTGCTGCAGCAGCTGCTTTCCTTCGGTCTTCTATAAGAATTAAAAGCTCTTCTTCGGTAAGTTCATTTAGGGAATTGAAGTTCGTAGGAACAGTCACTGTTTTAACATTGCTTGAAGCGTTTTCCTTCTTGTTTACGTTATCATTTGGTTTTGGAGACGGCTTAACTGTAATAATATTCCAACCACACAAATCATTAGTGGAAGAGTCTAAATTGTAAAAATGGTGGTGGCTTAGGAATTAGAAAAGCAGTTTTACCATTGTACCAATAAAAAATTGAAGTTAAATCATTGGGTAAAAAAGTATCCAAAAGTTAAAAGAAAACGCACTAACATTCAGAATTCTGCATTTACAACACATGCCTACCACAATAATTTGAAGTTCATAAATACAGTCATATAGTAGTTATTTTTGCGAGCGTTTTGTAGCATTAACTTTCCATATTTTCATCATTTCCTCGTTTTAATTAATTAACAGTGTCAATAGTAGGTAGTGTAAATAATAATGCATATTTATACCTTTATTCGATACTGAATCCTCTTGGACAACTATATCGTTATTGTTTGCAGCTTCTTCTACCTTGGCGTTTGAAATGGTTACAGAATTATTCATGGTTTTTGGCAAAAGATGTTCCGTGTTGTGAAAAGGATAGCTCCAAAATTGATTGGAATTAAATGTCGCAGTAATGTCGTCTGGAGTGCTAGTACACGACTTCCGTTGAAGTGGGCTGTTGACGCTTCTGTTATCTCTAAAATAAGAAAATTGTACATTAGATTTATTCATTCCACATATACACTAACAACTACTTCAAATCAAGTTGTAAAATGAAGAGTGTCCCACATAAAACTAATAATTGTAATACTACGCGTAATATCTCCATTTATAGAGTTCATAGTTGTTCATGAAGGCATCAATGTCAATCAGTCAAGTTAATAATTTAATTCCAGTATCATTTTCTTTTGTTTTTCTATTTGTCTTTATATCATAATACACAATACACGGTCATTAAAGTCTCTAAAGTATTAACTTAATTTATCTATGTCTATCAACAATAAATCATAAATTGTAAGTTAAATAAGGAAAAAAAAACACAATCATGTCGATAATAATCCCCATTCGATCAGACATAAATATATTATGACTTACCCAGACATATCGACGTCTGTGTGTCGTTGTCTGTTCTGTGTAAAAGTCTCTGCATTGGATATACAATCAACAATTCATATAATATGAAATACATATCATATATTTGATATTCAATATTATTACAAATGTAAGCTTCAAGCTTTAAAAATTTTGCATTAATAATTAATTAGCTACTATCTAACACATGCTAAAATTATTATGAATTACCTATTAACAAACTATTGAATAATGAATATTTAAATAAGATTAAAAACAAAAAAGTTAACGCACCAAACCAAAAAATGGCCTATTTATTTTTATCGCAGGGTCACGGCTTTTGAAATTGCAGATATTGACAAAACCTCGATGTTCAATTTTCTGGAATGTCGGCCTTTTAACGACAACCGAATGTGGCAATAAAAAACAATTTTACGACTTCCCCTTTGTGGTTTACGTTTAAATATCCAACAATGGAATCTTTTCAACCTCTGCTCTGCTTTACTTGTCTGGGAACGAAGAATCAATAACAACAACAATGTACAAAAATAGTACAAAACGCACTTTTATGCTTCAGACTTACACAACTGCACCAGCTTTACTGCATTGCATTTTTCACTTCCATTACTTCAGTAAGTATATTTTCGCGCTCTGCCTTTAGCTCACTTACTGGCTGTAGGCTAGTACTACACGAACGGATTTTCGTTCTTGTTCATCAGTTTTTATTCAGTTTTCATGGAATTTCGAAAATGAGGTGGGATGAAGAAAGGAAAGAAAAAATTCTTATTTAAGGTTTCTGAATAGTTTCTGAAAAAATTCTAGGAATTAAAATGTAATTTTTCTTTAAAAATTTAATGCACCAAAAGATGAGCTGATCTCTTGCGTATATTCGATAAACAATTATTATTCACCAAAATCATTATTTCCTAAAATATGATCATGGATGCAGATGAATTATAATATTATGTCACAGTATACATGAATAAATAATTAAATAATATAAGTACAAGGGTTAAATTGTTTTATTTGTTATATGCAATCTGGTAAATCATATGCCACACAGGGTATAGTTTCATAGACAGAATTGGCAGAACATCTTGAATATAGAGCCATTATCCATAATAAAGCAATTACTAACTTATAATACACATGAATAAAACCTCATGGTAGTCCGACTACGTATTTCTACGAATACGCATACAATCATGTTCATTATCATTATTATAAGAAAAGATTATAAAAGGGTAAAATTATAAGAAGTCATCTTTTCAGATGTTTAAATGGGGCAGCAATGATATTTATTTCCTCCAGAGCAACCCTCGGTATTAACAGTCTTCATTTTATAATGGTCGCAGCCAACTACAGCCCAAGTATTCAACTGGCAACCTGTGTAATTAATATGTAGCCGGTTTAAAAGTGTACATTAAAGCAAATTCTATAAGAAATAAGTTCCTGTCCAATAATTACCTGTCCACCAACAATCAGCGAATTTGCCCCTGGCTAAAAAACAATTTTGTAGCGTTATATATTCAATATTATTTTCCGATAAAAACAGTTTATTTGTATGTTCTCTTTGATACCAACAAATTCTAATTTTGAAGAAAAAGTTTATTTTAAAATATTCCCAGAAACTTACAACCTTGTTGTGCGTTTCCTCCTCCGCCGCCACCCCCAGATTTACAATTACAATCCTTACTTGATTGAATATTGTTGCCTCCTCCTCCTCCGGCTCCACCTCCTCCGCCTCCTCCTCCTCCGTTTCCTCCAGCACCATTAGATGTACAACAGTTATACATGTAACCCCCGGAACACTCTTTTCTGCCCGTTTCAGTCCGTCCATAATGTTCGCAGCCTACCACAGCCCAAGTGTGCAATTGACATCCTGTTGAAAATGTAATCATCTTTTTTAAATGCCTATAAATCCTATATTGAAATTTTCAAATTAATTTGTTCGTCACACTATAAAAGTTTAGGTAGATACCTACTTAGATTTTGTAACAGAAATTAAAGATTGACTGTAGGTATGTACTCTTACACTAAATGATAAGGATATTATTTTACAAAAATTCTGAACGAGCAAGTTACTTAATGAGTAAATAAATTACCTGTCCACCAGCAGTCGCCATTTACCACAGTCAAAAATGCAATTGCCAGTAGTGCAAATGCCAACTTCATTTTAAAATAAATATTATGTGGTTCTCTAGCTCTAATATTTCAAATGTATCTTGGACACTGCAGGTTTGCAAAATAATCCGAAATCTCAACTTAGATTTGTGTATATTAAAGCGTGGTAAAAAATAAACGTGTGGGAGAATTTTAGGCTTTATACGTAAGTAGAAAATAGATGCCTTCATAATAAATTCATTTTATATGCAAATGTACATAGGTACTCTAATTTTTACTCCTTATGTCCTTAATGCTTCTCTGTACAGTGTATGTCAGTCTGTGTTTTCCATTTTCCTGTTCCCAGTAAAATTGCGATAGGAAGACAATTGGCTGTTTTTTATGAGCAAAAAAAACTATTTCTACGTAATAGTAGCTGTCTTAGAAGTGATTTAATACATTACGATAACAACTTTTGCATTATATCATACACAATCACGAAACAAAAAGGTGGGAATCATTTTGGTCTTTAACAGCAAGTGGAAATTGTGAATTTCTATTCCTACCGGTGTACATACTTATTCAAAATCAAAGTCATGAAAGTGTATGCATGTAATACATACTTGTCCAAATTGTTTATCTTGATATCAATGTTTAAGTAAATGTAAAGTAAATATAATAATTCTGCCAGTTTAAAAAAAGGAATTTCTTGTGATTTTCATTTTCCGGGAGAATTATGCTTTGGCGTCCTTGTGAGTTGAAGTTTTTCTATTTTTTATTTACTCATATTACAGTTTGAAAATTACTTGCAACTGTAAAACTTAAAAGAAAAACAAACTAAAACTAAGCAAAGCCTAATTATGCAGGGAATTTTAAGTCATTAAAATTGTTCAGGATGAAACAATAGCTGATGTTATTACCATCTGAATTTGTACCTAGATACATACTCTGCGTTGATATTAATTTTATTACAGATATTATTATGATGCGACTTGCCATTGTTAACCAAAATCCTACGGAAAAATTATTTTAGTAGTACAGTAGCATGCTATATTCACAGTAAAATCAATATTTTCAATGAAAAATGTAAATTCTCCATCTGATTAATCGTAAAAATTTTTTCAAGGACGAAATGATTCTAATTTCCAGTAGTATACATATATGAAGTAGTAATTGTGAGTATACAGGCGTACACATCTTATTTTCATTGTACGTAATATCTCCCTTGTAATAGTAATGGAATGGTTAAAGAATACTTGAGATGCAGATCTTGTGGTGAGTTAGTACAGTAAAGAAACACGAATACGTCGATTTGCTGTTATTAGAAGCTGTATATACTGTATTGTTTATAATTTTGTATATAAGGAGGAATATACTTAATTGATGTTATTATAATGGATTAATTTTTCTGGAAGCATTCTTGTACTTTATATTGTGATGTGTAATAAATTAAAGGATAACAATTTTACCCAGTCACCAGTATTTATCATTGTAATTAATTTTGTCGATGAGTAAGTATGAGTCACAGTCTGTAGTATGTTCATAAGAAGGAAAATCATCCATTGAAAGATGCAACCATAATATTAATTTTGTAGTTAGATCACAAAGGTACTTTTAGTTTCATGCACATTTCAAATGTAAGGAAACGACTTCGGAAAATAATATTTTAAAGAAATGGTTAATAATTTTGACAGATAATTTCAGATGACCATTGCAAACAATATTATGTGGCTTTTGAATTTATAAGGAATATTTCCAATTTCCATAAAATGATACAACTGAAAAAAACTTTTGACGGATATTTTATGGATATAAAAAATATTTTAAATGTTTAAAACCTACATTCATATTGATATGTACTCTAAGTCTATTCAGAAATTTAGGCAATCACACGCAACGATAGTTTTCTTGAAGAAAAGTTTTTTTAATAGCTATTTAAAAGTTCCATCAATGTAGATTCCAACTTTCAAGGGCAGTTATCATAATTAAGTTCAAAAAAGAATTCAGATTTGAAGCCTAAGCTTTTGAGGTGCTCAATTATCTCGGCTTTATCTTTCGAATCTAGAGTCTTCGTCAAGGAGTTGACGGCAAAGCTTTTTTGACCATTTGACCAGCAGTCTACTGTCACGACATAATTTTTGCTCACTTTTGTAATCCAAGTTTCTGGAATGCAAAATGCACAGGTAGTTATGAAATAAATGCATCTCATTAATTAACTGCAAACCTGAACTTTGTACAAATCAAAGAAAATAGAAATTGTTTAATACCTTCCCAATCTTTGTTCCCCTTGGCCCTCCATTGTTCAGATGTTTTTGAATCGGGATTTTGTTCATATAACATCTCATGGTTATCAAAACCCCGAATAGAAACGAAAGTTTCATTTCCAGAGTATACCATGCATGATTTTTTAATGTCGTCTTCAGAGGTCCCTTTCATATTATCCTTCCCAATTAGATCTTCACTACAACGGAAAATTGCGTATTTACTCGCCAGTGGTATATAATACACAGATTTCTTCTGCATCTAAGAATAAAAACAAATCTTAGCAAATTCTGCATTTAAGTATTTATAATCTAAAAAAAATGTTTTAACTTACCTCAGAAATATCGTCTTTCACCGATTTCGGGGCTGGACTAAGACAGGCTCCTTCTTTTGAAGATTCAATGTCCACCGCGGAAGAAATTCTAAAAATCGCCATGAATAAAATGATCGTTATCATTTTGATAAATAATTGTCGCAAAATAAAAGTTACGGAATTCATTCCAGCTCAGAGTATAAGAACAATAATATTTTAATGATGAAATCAAATATCCTGAACTTAGTGCATTTATCTGAAAGCAAACATGTTCTATTTATTTGTTTCTCCGATCCAGCCTTTTCTGCTAACGTGTTTATAATTGATAGAAAAAACCATTTCTCAAAAGCAAAACCAAACTCAAAAGAGAACAATAGTAGATGACTTGCCTAATTTTCCTTTTAATCTGCATCTGCGTTA
>JAAAYG020010270.1:0-24108 GCA_009936455.2 Tomocerus minor | reverse complement strand
TATCTGTGCGTGGCTTTTGTACAGAGCGAGGCAAATGTAATTTCTCCTATAACTTTTGCCATGTAAATAACATTTAGTAATTCCAACCATAGGTTACAATGTCCAGGAGAAAACGTGGAAATAATTTGGAGAGGTATTTATACGCGAACATAGCAGAAGTCATTTACACAGTGAAAGGTTTATAGATCTTTAATGTAAATTGTATTTGCCGCGCTATGTAAGTACAAATGGATTTTTAGTTTCAACACTCTTTTATAAATATTATGACTTGCACCTTACAATACCAAGAATTCAAATTAAAAAATTTAATTTTGCTCTTTTTGAGCGCTTAAGCTTAAAACCACCAATTCCGTCATCCCTTCGTTAGCACATATGGCAAAATAGAATGTACTACGCATTTGCACATCAACCTTAATGAAAATTTGGATTAGGAATTTTCAACACAATTCTACCTTTTCAATCAGGAATGTATATTGACTGGATAAAATAGTGTAACATGCAAAGTACTATTTCATAATGTCAATACACAAAATTAAGGCCGATAAAACCTATTTTGTTTAATTTGAACCAAGACCTTAATTTTATTTCTTGGACCAAATAGAAAATGGTAGAGGTCGTCAGCACATGATTCGGAGATTACCCGTCTTCATTAAATCTTATTATGACTTGTGACGGTACTAGTAAAATGACAGGTTCATATAACAACATTTGTTTTCTAATAGAATTTTCGAAGTAGGTATTCGTAGCCCATTTCTTGAAGTTCATCTATGGGCATAACTAGAGTAATCAAATGAAGAGCTATAGACTTGTATTTCAATTCTGTTGGTTAAACCATTTATGCGAGGGAGATAGTTTAGGTTTAGGGTCTCCTGGATCTGTGTACCGTTCATGACTGTGTGTTTCTATAACATGAAATAAAATAAGTTTACGAGTCGTATATATATGATTGTATTTATTACGTTGAGGACTTGCACTCAGTGATAGCGAGGACATCATAGTAAATCAATCCACATCACATCGCTATCACACCAGGACATACCACATCAAAATCACAATCAACTCAACTGTGGGACAGCAGCATTCATTCTTCCTTCTATGTCA
This sequence comes from Tomocerus minor, assembly GCA_009936455.2. Taxonomy (NCBI): domain Eukaryota; kingdom Metazoa; phylum Arthropoda; class Collembola; order Entomobryomorpha; family Tomoceridae; genus Tomocerus; species Tomocerus minor. Next base: position 23,007 of record JAAAYG020010270.1, on the reverse strand, counting down.
TCATCCCAATAGAATTCCATTCGGTTTCATTCAATTCCATTCACTGCACATTTCTGTAGGTGGACTATAACTATTTACTTTAGTGGCGGATGTTTGTGTAAACATGAACACGCATTATACTTCCATGGCATATCTAGTAAACAGTGAAATTCTCTTTGCATTAACATCATTTCATTTCAAATTTCTGTTTTTCTTTTACATTTCATCAGAAAAATAAAGCATCGCGCTTCTTGCGGTTGTGGTGGCTATGAAGAAATCTCGAAATATCTCTTTTTCTTCTCAAGTAAATTAATGCTGATGAATTTGAAAATGTTATTATTGCAAATCCATAAAATGCTCTGCCCCGTCGCCTTTGTCAATTTTGATTAAAAATATTTTTAATATCTATCTCTTATCTATTGTAAGTATCTATTTGAAATTGAAGCAATAAATAGCTAATATACCAAATCACATGATACGTTCTATTGCATGTTGTCTTGATTTACGAAAATGAAAGTACATTTTCCGCTTTTGCTGAGTCCATACTCTATTAAAAGTGAAAGTAGTAGGTTGTGTTGAGTGTATTTACAGTGCGGTGATTTGATCTAAAGATGAAAGCAACCAGTAGTGCAGTGAGAAGGAGGACTAAAAGCTATTGAACCACATATGCAGCACGTACAATAAAATAAATACCTATATGTGTGTGTGTAATATGTGATAGGATATCATAGAGAGATTATATTACATGAGTGAATGTGCGTTACGATGTCCAGAAATAACATTATTTGTGAGGAGGACTGTGGCATAGTAGAAACGTACGTGTAGCAATGTACAAAAGAAATAGTGACAGCTGGATACTGGTTTGCACTAGATCGTCCATCTCCTTTCCGTCTCGGATTGTATTGGATGGTTGGTTAGGAAAAAGCGGAGTGCCCGGCCAAAGAACGGTAAGGAAGCAGAAAGTATTAAATTAGAAAAGAGTATGGAATTCTGTTTTTATAGTCTGAGTAAACCCCCCTTTGCCAAGAAAATCATTTTCACGTTATTAGAGACACGGAGCCGTCTCATCTGCTCATCGGCTCCGTCTGGCACTAAGCTTGGCTTCTCTTGATACGGCATGGCAGAGCTCTGGCCAAACAACTCTCATTCTAAATCTTCGGCTCATCTTCCTTAGAACCACTTGGGCAAATATAATAGTGTAAGACTATCTGTATTTATCAGGAAGAGCAATTTGGAGGAATTGTGTTGCATGTAAGGGAGCATGGATGTTTCTGTCAGCCCATAAAAGATATATTGCCATATTTATGTATGTATATGTTTCTTTCTATTGAAAACTTAGCTCTCCACACTAAATCAACCAACACTAACTTAACACAACAGTACAAGTACACAGAAGAGCTACATGCAGCTAAATAACTACGCACACCAAATATACACCGTGTGTGTGTGTGTGTGTGCTAAGTAAGAAATAGAGGTACACATACACATCATAATATATCATCATATCAATGCACTACTGGCTAATGCAAGACTAGATTCATAGTGGATTGTGCTATAGACATGTTTTAATGATAATGTCTACGGATAGAGTACAAGTCTGAGTTGAGTGTGAATAGTACTCCATTCCACTCCACTTCTGTACTCAATGATTTACTACACACCAATTACATTAAAAACGCTTTCATCATACACACTGAGCTCTTTCTTTCTCCTTTTGTCACTTGCAATGCATTTCTTCCGAATGAAGGGAAAGCAGGGGAAACGTGAGGGAAGGCTCCTCTCTTCTTCCACATAAACTCCAACCAACTGACGCACTTGCTACTCCCCCCCCCCAGCAAACTGGACACAAACTTTTCATTTATTCCTAAGAAATAGATTCTTCTAAATCCTTTTCTTCTTTTGCATTCACACACATTTCTATCTACTTTCCATTCGCGTGGAAATTACTTTCTCTGTTTACTCCTATACATTCTCAGCATTTTCTCACTACATCTCTCACTGTGTACTACTAATCTTTACCTGAATAGCCCATTCATTAGCATAATGGCACTGCGGCTTTGTTCTCCCAACTCATTCTAAAACTTATTGATATAAACTGTTTTAATTATCATTATTCTATTTTACTTACAACAAAATACCATGACGCACATGAAAATATCTCTATTTTGCTTTTAATATATTTAAATGAAAGGTAAATAGGTAAATGGTACATTTTTAAGTGGTATTTGCCTTAAAACATTTATTTGAAAACTTAACTAAAATATCAAATATCGACGATTTCAAATAAGATGTTGCGTATGTTGTTGTGAATGTTATTAGATTGAGTAGGAATAAGAAAGTAATGTACAAATAGCAACTCTTGATGCGAATTAGTTGTAAAAGGGTCGTAAAATAAATGGTAGATATTTGGTAAGTAGTAGCCCGAGGATTCAATTTTCTTTATTCTATTCTGTTGTCAATTCCTTATTTTGTAATAACAAATGTTGTAGGACGAGATGAAGGGATTTTTATTGCATTATTGCTGACAAAAGAAGCCATTGTGGACTACAAACGGCTGTATTAAAGTTCTATTTCCTCCGTAGTGGAAGAATGCTATATACATAGAAATTGCAATTTCTTGGCAATTCCATCTTTCAATAATTCAATAAATTACCCGAGTTTGTAGTCCTGTGTGTAATTGAACAATTACGTTTTTGGTTTAAGTCCAGAGCCCTTTGGCCCGATCTCATCCTTTTCATTAGCTGTGTATCTGTATGTAAGTAAATGGAACGAGAGTTAGTAATGCTAAAAGTAAGTGATGCGTAGTAATGTCTGCGATCCATGCACTTAGAGGCTTTATTGCCGTCGAACCGCACACACAAAATATTAATTCGGATTTTGCTAAAACTTACCATGAAACTAGAGGGAAAGGAGAAAAGAAGAGAAGGATTTTAGGTTACGGGGATGAAGAGAGGAGGAAATTCTCTAATACTTAGGGAGAAAAAGAGGAAGTAACTACATAAATCGTAATAAGCTCCTCTCCACCTTCCCAAAATTCTTTTCTCCTGCATTAAATATTTCTTGAAGGAGAAAAGAGTGTAAGTGAGCATTAAAAATTTTATGAATCATATAAAGAATTCAAGAAGGGACTCCAGGAGCTTGGTGGATTGGAAAGAGAACCTCAATAGAAATTAAAGTATTTTCTTGCTACCAGAATCCAGGTGAAACATGACGTGCATGAGTAAAAAAATTCTCATGATCCCAGCCGCTAATGATAATTTCTTGGACAAAATGAGAAATAATTTTGATAGAACGTGCTGAGAATTCAGTCCCAACTTTATTTCTCCCACTAACTTTTGGAATTTCGTCTTAAAAGTACATTGAGCATTGCCAAGCATCTAACTTTCTTTATTAACGGCAGAATTGAAGAGGATTGCAACTGTAGTAATTAGTGCCGTGGACTAAAATTGTATCTGCGGAAAGTAGCTAACCTTATTTCAGTTAATTTCCTTTCCTAATAAGAAACTAGGATTCTCGAGTAAATAAAACATTTTCAAAGTACAAATTCAGTGAAAGTAATAAATTGCCTAAACACTGACTAATATATCCTTTCCGGGTACACATCTGTTATCTGTTATTACTTTTTGTAGTATATACACTGGAAATATCGAAATGTATAGTTTTTATGTTGCTAAAAGCAGTTATTGAATATACGATATGCTAATATTTGTAATAATAATCTATTTCTTTGTGTACCTATATAACTATTTGTAAGGTCCCTTTTATATTTAATAAAGCAATTTCACGAATTTCAACTATGAATTGACATTTGCATGGCATGGTACATCTTGGAAACTCTTTGATATGTGGCAGTGTTCATTTAAAATTTATTAGATTCATATTAGAGGATGTAATTAGGAAGCTAGTGTATATTAATTAAGAGATGTTTCTATACAAGAAATTTATGGAGAGGGAAAAAGCTGAATTCTATTCTTCTGAGCTTCAGACTCATAAATTTAATGCTGAGGAGGGGAATTGGTGAGGGTTGCTTGGTTGATATCTGAATTAGCTACGATTAGTTAATTAAAGGTTAAATTGGTTCTAAATTAATTCTGAAAAGCTGTAGAGGCATCGATGAAGAAAGTAAATTAGTAAGATCTGTAAGCTGAGTAGCATTTAGTAAGATACAGATGCAAATGATTGTGATGTCTTGATGCAGTCTCGTCCCAGCTTCGTTACCTATAAACTAATACAAGTTGATCAAGTCTGCAGAAACCTAATTCCGTACACAAAAGAAAGTTCTGTGGAAACTGAGGATTGGATGCAGTTAATTCCATCTAAAACGGCCCCTATTTCTTCCCTTTCGCCTTTCTTCTTCTCGACTCAGACTACAATAGAATGTTGTTGTACCTATTATGTACATAGGGCCAAAGATGAAGAAACCAAGAAACATCAGCTTAAGTTTAGTCGCCGCAGCTAAACCAACCTCAGCATTAAAGCAACTTTCCTTGGCTGATTCGAATATTCCTCCGAGCTATTGCTCACTAGTCACTGCTAACTAACTCTGCAAACTAATTTCCCCGAACTCTCTCTCTCTCTCATATGCCCCATGCCAAGGGCTAACTAAGTCTTGTTGGAATTCCAAACTAGAAACTTAGACAGATTGTAGGTTTGTAGCACTAACTGCCTTCCTATTTCGAATTTCCTCAGTTATTTGCTGTAACCGTAAACTGTCGGCGTATCTTTTTGTGCTTAGTTGTATGTTTGTTTGGGTAAATACGCAATATTATATATATCTTGACTTGTTTTGAACCATAGTTCATGTTCACGGCTTCGATTTCCTCCTGTTTACATGGACTTTCTCTGGAATTGATTGAATGAAGGAGATTCAGCACCAAAGTAAACAACAGGCACATTCTATTTAGCCTTCGGCTAAATTCATCCAATTCTCTAATCTCGACATTCTTTCTCTATTACCTAAACAATATTCTGCGATGAATGAATGACGTTGGCGAAAGAAATTGTGATCAATCACATTTTATCCTCTTCCCCTACTTTGATATACCCATGACCAGTGCCAATAATAACAAAAGCTACTAAAATTAAATAATTAAATTGTCATTGAAACAAGTGAAATAAGAACAGATAATATTTTAATAATGACCCACTTTGAATTCCATGAGTATCATTTAAAAAAGGATTCGCATATGTCGCAGGATAATTTTAAATGAAATAAGGTCAGTAAGATTAAATCTGTGAAACGTGACGCTTGAGATTTAGAGTGCATTGCGCTAAAAGCCATTAATTTAGCAAATCCCCTATGTTTATCTAAGAGATGCTTCATTAAAATAATGAATATAAATACGATGATGGAAATATTGTTGCGTATATGAACAAAAACGATACGGACAAGGTGAATGCATGTTGGAGTCAATAGGTTTGTTTGTGAATGAAAGTCATTAGAAGTCCCTTTCAGTCCATTAGGAAGGGAGAATTTACAATGAAATTAGTTGCTTTGAACTCTGGGAAATGCGATTAATGAAACGGAACATGAGAAATGAATATGTGCTTTTGATACGTGAAAGCAATTACACTTGGCTGCATTGTGTAACTTGTAAGCTTGCCAGAAATGCTACAAGACTTGTGAATAATGTGCACATAGGTAGCTGCAATGCAAATCTCGCTCTATAATACACTCCACATCCTACATACACATTCATATGTGTCACATTCATTGTATAACATTACACAAGGTATGTAAATCACATTATTTCGCAAATCTATGGATTGACTAGAGTGTAAAGATATTGTATAATGGCATTGGTACCTACATACAGAATTCCCTGCTCCAAATTGACTTTCTCTTTGCTCAATGTAATTAGTTTACACACACGATACTCCAATTCTCCTTTCCCTCCAGTTTTATAATCCCCAATCCGCACTGACTATGGTCTACCACTCTATTTATATGCTAATAAAATTACGTAGGTAATCAGAAACAAAAGATGCATAAAGATAGAGAAACTCTCAAACTCTTCATTTCTCCTCTCTCTACAACTGTGAATTGTGAATAAGAATAATTCTTTTATGAACCAGAGCAACCATAGATGCCTAATAATAAATTAACATGGATAAATAACAAATGTGTTTAGCTACAAAGGCAGTTCATTTACATTTTATTACAATTTGTGATGAAAATGACATTAACGTTTATATTTCCTACGAATTCGTAGATATATCGTAAATGTAATAATAATTTCTTCATGAATTGCCATTGTATTTTTAGATTGCATGCCGCATTTTAGAAAAATGCTGAATTGCAAATGCTACTCTTCTGCTAAATAATTTCTTGGATAGTTGAATACACAACACACAAGAACTTTAGCTTTGTCCATCATTTGGATTTCGTTTATTATATAATAGCTTTTGTGGTCTGTTATTCAGCTTACCATGTTGAATGATTGATGTAAATACATAACTCTTGCACTGTGGTAATAGAAAAACAACATTATACTGACAGTCTTTGAGTGAGTATCTGATAATGGGAAGATAACAAGAAATAAAGAAGTGGCGATGTCTCATCAAATCAGAGCGGATTGAAAGGAGGAGACAAGTGCAAAGGGGAAAAGAGGTACATGGTTAGCTATCAAAATGGATGTGGCGGTAAATGGAGAGGGTTTTGAAGTGTAGAGAAAGTAAGTAAGTGAAAATAAACGTGCAAGAAAAGTAAGTGTAGAGAATGAAGAGAGTTTTTAAATGGATAAAAGTGGCTTTGCATCTTGAGTTGTCGAGGGTGAGAGGGTGTAGCTCCCAACTTACGTATGTATGTATTCACAGTAGTTTTCTCTATGATAATATGGCATATTCGATTAGCCCGAGTAGCTTAGGGAATTGTGGATTTTTGTGAAGGCGAGTTGGGTTTTTGTCTTGTGCAAGTGTCGTGGTTGTGACAAATGATGGGGAAATGCCCCGAGTCTCAAGATGCCTTGCCATGTCACACGCAGAAATATATTGGCTTTTCCTCCCAGTTTCCTCTAAAGCAGCTTCCTCTCTGCATCTCTCTCTCCATCCCACTATTTTATGTAACCAACATTTTTTGTGGCTATTTAATTTTGCCAAAATGTTTCCTGGAAACGTATGTGAAGTCTTTGGATACATGCTAAGTAAGTATGGAAGGAGTAAGTACGTATTATTTGGGCTATGATCTAAGATATTTATGTAGGTACATGTTATTTAGATATTGCAATGGGAGAGAGAGAGAGCCTTGTGTGTGGGTGTGTGTATAGGACAGAAAGGAATCCATGTGCTATGTGCTACGAACCATGCTATTAGTACAGTAACACTGCACACAGAAAATGACAAAAAACATGAATAAAATAGAAGAAAAAGAAAGAAAGGTCATTGAGTCGAGGGAAAGTCTAGAAAATACAGAGATATTTTGTACTGTATTTATGTTATTTTCCAAAGACGGGTAAATTGTCGAAAAAAATGCAGCTCACGACAATAATATGTAAGTCTTGAAGAGAAAGGGCTGTCTATTAACGGGAAATGTATAGAGTAACTGATATATGGGGAGAGGAGAAAGATCTATAGGACATTTCCTTGCTAATATGAAACCGAAGAGGAATAGGGATGGGAAGAAAGCTAAAAAAGAGAAAGGGAATTTTTGGATTGGTTTGTCTTTGTCTTTGCATGCACTAAAGGTCCTTGCACACCGGAGGGAAAAAACTAAATATGTATCAAGCCACGAAGGTATGTTTCTATTTATGTATCTATATGAGAGACAGAGGTAGTTCTGGAGACGTTCTCTATTCAATTTATGTTGCGGCAGTTTGGGTGTAGCAGGAGGACGGCAGGTTGGAGAAGATGAGATTACAATGGAAGGCAGTGCGATTGGAAGGGAAGACTCTCGTTCCGCTCCTTGTGCATCGATAAAGAAAGGACTATTTTGATGTTTATGTACACTTGTGACGTGGTTTAGTGGTTGCAGGTCGAAACTCCCTGCCTGGACTCTCCGACTTACACTAACAAATCCAAACCGCTGGGACAGGTACCTACACATACCTAATACAATAGAGAAAGCAAAGTGGTTTAAGTCCTCTAGCACATTGTATTACCGGTAAGCAGTGCAATAAGCTCTCTCAGACTCCGACATTCTCTCTCTCTCTCTCTGCCTACCCTACTATTATTATCTCAGTCAGAACTGTAGCGTCCCACACCAAAAATAGTCGCACACTGACTGATTCACAATTTTACATGGCTGGGCCGCAGGAGAAAGGAAGGAGAAAGAAAAAGAAGTACATGCGAGGCATTTTTCCTTTGCAAAGACATCCCACTACACATAGCACAGTCTATTGCTCTGAATTCATGCATGAAAGAAATGAAGGAAGCAGAACAAAAGGAACTCTAACTGAGCTCTACATACTCCAACCTTCTATTTAGCTATGAATGGCTGGAATGTACACAATGCACTCTTTCTCTCCTCTATCTCTCTATACGGATAATGTACAGAGACTACAGCCAAAAACGACTCAACTATTTTTTCATTTTTATTCTCTGAAAATCCAATCTGAGGCTTAACCACCATGTCTTTTTTTCCAATTCCATGCGTAGCCTCAAACAAAAGACACGAAAACTATCCGTGCCTTTTCCGACGATACGAAGACGAAGCCTCTCAAAAAGAATGCCTTAAGTCACATAAGACACGCTACTACTAGCATTCCAGAAAGGACAAATTATTGTCCATCTTTTTTGACGTGAGTTGCTGCAGATCCGACGATTTAGTTACACTTAATTTATTTGATTGCTTCCCCAGTAATCTTAAGTAATCCGGATGTGCTCTCTTGACTTCAGCTTCGTGCCTTTCAATCCTAGCTCTCTTCTTACTTTCTAAAGACATTAAATAATGCCACTTTACTTACAAATGCAACTGCTTGCATAGACTAGCACAGTTTTATCTGTTTGCAAAGACCCTGCTGCCATGAGCAGCAAGAAGCAATTATTATTGTATTTGTACACAGGCTAATAACACAAAATAATGCTATAGTGGTGTTATGATACTTATACAAAACACCCTTTCGACAATGTACTTACTTACATAAGAGAGAAGACTAAAAGAAAAAAGACAAAAAGAAAGAAGAATTAATTGAAGCCCGCTACCATTTTTTTCTAGATTTCATTACATGACTTTCCCAGGGACAACTCAGTACGAAAGTAGATTTATGGACTCGTGACTCGCTTAAGCTATTTTTTTTAGGTTAGAGCAAGTGCCGGGGAATAGGAGTCTAACCTATTTCAATCTACTTAATATTTAGGACACAATCCTATATCCTATAGAATAAACTTTCACTAAATACATTTGAATAATTTGACTTAAATTTGAAAATGGATTAGGGTGTCGTTTTATCATTTCAAATAGTAAAACTGATTATTTTTATTTTTGGCATTTAATTAAAAAAGACATTTTTAGTTTCACAAATTATTTATTTACCGAGTTCATTGTGACTTCTAATCGAAATCTCCAATTTGGACATGAGTTTGTCTCCATATAATAAGTTCTGTGCATATTTTCATGATCATTTTATACTTTTAGAAGCCTTGTGGCCTTTTTATGGCATAAATGTAATACCTGACGAATAAATTATGCAAATTGGAACATAATATTAGCACAATGTCTAAATTTAGACATTCTACAATGTCTTTCTTTAAGTAAGGGATTTTGTGGATGTAAATCTACTTTTCACTGCTTTCTCTTTCACATTTAACTAGCAGTGTTCTAGTGACTAGAAGAATAAATGGAGGTGGAATTAAATATAGGATTGAACTGGAGAAAGTAGTTTTGTGTTGGGGGGAAGTGGCACTCTGCCCTGCTGTAAATGCCCAACAACCACTTACTCCTGCAAAAGCATTGGGAACATAAAACTCTTATTGCTTCCACTACTTACTTCTGGTGTGCACATTGCATTGTCTTGTCACTAATTTCCGAGTAGGTAATGCCCTTCAAGGTACGTTGACCAGATTTGATTTAAGCCTGACTGTTTGTGTATAGGACGGAAGGTGTTTCTATGCTTTGTGGAGACAAGAGAAACTTAATAACGTCAATAATGGTTAAAGTGAACAATCTAGTCAAAGCCGAGTGGAGCTGAGTTGAGTGTCGAGCGGAATTTAATGCTAAGCATACCTATGCCAGATTCAGATACTAACATAATATTAAGCAGGATTTATATTTGAGTGTATATGGGAAATGGTTTAGTTCCCTCTTAATAGTGCATGGGAAGGCACTTAAGTTGGGCAGAGGGGAAACGTCTATTAGGTCTCAACCTACCTCCGTACTTAGAAAATATCTTACAATGCGAAAGGACCAGAAAAGATCAGGCCAAAGCAGAACAGGTCCCATACAGTAATAAATAATGGAAATGGATAACATAATACAAGTAAGAGATGTGAGCCCATTTACGATAATTTATAGATTCAAAAGTTGAGCAATGCAATGCATGCGGAAACGCTTAATGTAAAAACTACGGCCAGCAATTCAGTCACAGAGAAAATGAAGGGAAACCTACGTAGGTATCCTACTACTGATTCTACTACATACATGTTTCAGTTCTGCTTTTTACACAATATTGGAGGTAAGTGCTTTGCTCGATTGAGAAAAGTCTGTTTGTAGGTGGATTTTATGTTGTGTATAATGCTCTGTCTGTGCAATCCATTCAATCCTACATATTATTATTATGACAATCTCAGTGTGCAGCCACTACATGATGTAACCTACTCAATGGAAAAATAAAAACTCTGAAAGAGCCTTTAAAATATTATCAATCACTTAAATTTCATGTACAGCTGTTTTTGGTTCGGATAATTGCCATTAAATACCATCATAATAAAGAAATCAACCAGGAAAAATAATTTATTGATTTTCCTTTCATTTTGATTTACAAACACTCAATTTTATTGATGGCAATGTAACATTTCTAAAATTTTTTTATTCCTCATAATATTTTCAAAACAAAAATAAGAAACCTGGGAATATTATCATGGAATTTCTTCAATTCGAAACTATTTTAAAGTACCTAGCACTAAATAAAATTATCCAGAAAGTGAAAGTGTCTAAATGAAAGTCACGAGTTTTCTGTAGTGTGAAGTTGAGCAATTAGTTAAAAGATGATAGTTTCTTATTCAACCGAGTGATGTAGTAATTAGAAGAAGAAATTATGCTTGTGGAACTAAGGACGTCTTAATATAACGGCGTGGAGAACAACTTTGAAAATTGAATTCCTTTAAGCATGAAGACACCTCAAATAAATGACGCAATTTTGCTCCGCATTCATAATATGGAGTTGTGCTTTTGAAAATATTTGGCAAATATATCTACGTAAATTAGTAGAGGAAGATGCGAAGGCACGGTGTGTAGCTACAGAAGCTTTTCTGCCACCCAAATTGTAATTTGTTGCTAGAACCAGTGAACATATATAAGGTATGCAGTGACAGAGGCACAGTGATGCGTAACTGCGAAAAGTGAGTCGGCACTTAGCAAGTGTCCGAGCTGTACATTTCTAAAATTAAGCATTCTAGCATGATATGGCATTAATTGCGCGTAAATGAGAAATGATAGACGGCGGAAGCACATGCAGTTATTTTCAGTTAGCAGAAAAACGTTTCAGTTTCGAGAGTGTAGGAAGAATATTATAGTGCACTTATAGATATACGAGGGCTACTAAGGACTTGATTCTTCATTTCATTTGGGTTTCTCTGAGAAAGTAGCTACCCACCTAATACATTTCTGAGTCGTTGCTCGGGCAGGGAGTATGTATGGCCTCGTTGTCACCTCAGACCTTTATAGCTACTTCCCCATTTGCTAAAAAATCTCCATCTAAAAGGCATCTGAGCTTGAAGAGAAAACTTTGGAGCTTGAATAGCTTGTTCATAACCGTTTGATATACAACAACTTGAAAAGAAGGGGAATTTAATGTGCCCGTAAGACGTGAGCAAGTTTGAAATCGCTTAATTGGAAAAAATAAATTATCACTTGGGGCTACACTGTGATTTCACCTCAAATCTCTCCTCAAAACGCTTTCTTACATTCGAATCATTTTCCCATGATATATAAAAGGCTCTTAGTTTTCTGTCCGGACGTTGCGGACTAACGCAAGACTCCATGTGGGCGTCGACTTCTCTTTGTTGATGTCTTTAAGACCACCATGAATATTAATCACCACCATATCTCCGAAAATGCTTTGTAGTTTAGATTGGAAAATCATTTATCTCTCGTTTGTTTTATTCGCCCCATTACTCTTTCTTAGTTTGCTTTAAATATTTAAATAGTTGCAACAATATTCCTGGAACCCTTTCAAAATAATGCAGAAAAGTTTTAAAGATATAATTAGTATTACCATTTAAATGCAAGAATATTTTCATTCTATTTTATGATGTTCATACAATAGGGGATTATTGAAATCAAAAAAGTTTAGGTCTATGTAATCAGGAGATCGAGAAAATATTTATTATAACCACATAATGTCAACATCAAGAAGAGATTTGAAATGTCAGCGATTCAACAAATAGTGAGTTTTAATTTTTAATACAAGATACGATAAAGATGAATTTACGTTAAGAAATAATATATAATACTTGCTAAATTGAATAAGGGCGTTGTAAATCGTTTCTGCTTATTGTAATTTCGGTTATTGTAATCAGCAGAAAAGCTGTCCTGTATTTATTCATGAAATAAACACATATACACATACATTTATATCACTGAACTTCAGAGTCGTTATAGGAGAAATCAACCCTTGCACATTTAAAATGAATATCTCAGATTTTTTCACTTCATTGCAGTTAAATCCATTTAATAACGAGAAAGATGAAATAAACAATTATATATGTAGGTATGTGATAAACAAATTTAAAAAGCGTCCATCAACTTCAAATGACAGCTTTTATGTTTAACCATATTTTCAATTTCTAAATCCATCCTCTCAGTTCTGTCCCCAATTTTTAACAGACTAAGGAAAAAGATGTTATGAGCTGCGGTAATAACATAAGAGAGATAAGATTGTCTGCTGGTGGCCCAGACATGCACATCAGTATAATAATATGTAGAGCGCTTTTAGGCACGGATACCTTTCACTATCATTTATTCATATCCACTGAATTTTAGGTAAGACAGTGGAATGTAAAGATAAACAAACTTGAGGGAATCTCCTGCTTACTTATATGTAGTTAAATAATATGCGGGAAGCCTTTCAAAATCACATAACCATAAAACGCGGAGTATAAAATGAATGACAAAATAAGTAAAATGTTCAAGTGATGTGTTTACAGTCGTATAAATACATATATGCGAAAATCCCGATGCAGTAGTAAAATAACGCTGCATGGGAAATGGTATGTAACCCATAAACGTTAGATATGAGACAAGGGAAAGGGAAAGTGGCGATGAATGCAAAGAGAAAGGTAAAAGCGCCGTATGCACTATGCACGATAAAAAGTGAAAACTATCCGTTGGTTATGGTTGAATTGGGCTCCCTACGATATCGTCTCACTCACTGTCTCACTTAGCAATAACGAAAAAACAATGCCCGGTAGATTTGCGTTACTCCGAAGATCTAATGGAGCCTATCAACACTTTCTATAAAATATGAATAATAACACAGGCGCTTTCGTACTCATTGCATTGTTACTACGATATTTATTTCTTGGAGTGTTATTGCTTGAATGATTATCATTGTTTTTGTAAAAAAAAAGTTTTCTGTTTGTGCATAAGGAAGTACCAAATAATAACTGCTGATTAATTACTTATGTAAAGTCTGAAATTACTAAACTAATAACTATTCCAATTTTTCAAATTACACTTGTATTATTAAAATAAAATTAAAATTCTGTATATAATCTACTATTTTGTAATAAATTCAAGAAGTTTAACCAAGAAATTCTAAAGAATGCTATTTTATTGTACTTTCAGTGGTTCAAAAGAGTTTTTTTTCGATTGCTTTATTTATTCAGCGCCTTTATCTAAATAGAAGATATGTATTCTTGAACTAATTTGATTTGTAGATATTAATAATAGCTATAACTTATTAGATATAATTTATTTGGAGTGTTTTAGAACATGCAATAAAAATGACAGTAAGTTCCTTTCGTTTTGATTACATTATCGAAGAAGACTAAATTTCTTGTTTTTGTTTTTGACAAGAATGACAGAAATAGAAGATGGGGGCGGATGTTGGAGAATAAGAAAATATTTGTTTTGGAGGGATTGAGAATTGGGGCTGCTCTATGTTGTATGATATGAGTTGGAAAATGAACGTGTTCAACACTGGAGTAGTGAGTTTGTTGAAAGATCAAGAAGTATTTAGCAAGAGATAGTAGTGTGAGTATGCGGAGGGAGCATAGAGGATGAGAAGTAGGGAGTGTTTGGGTATTCTACTCCACTCTACTTATTACTTTCTTAGTAAAGCTTGACATGAGACGAGAATTGTGTATAGAGAGTTTTCCTGAGTGGTTGGTTCGTAGTTCTATTCTAACTATTGGAAAGCCACACTCTCGCCATTGTAATCACTGGAAGTACTAAATGGCCGTAGTTAGTGGAGTCGAAGAGAGGGGAGTAGTTGGTGGGAAGGAGTGTGAAGAGAGTCGAGTGCCGAAAGTCGCAAAGCGCAAGGAGCCGACCCCAACTTGCGAATTAATGAAAAAACTTTTCTCATTTGAATTCAATAAATTCTGATGGGATATCAGTGTAAAAACGTAGGTTTGCAAATTGAGGATCGAACACAGTAAAGCAAGGCAAAAATTTTCCATTTATTCCTTTGGTTTTAGTCTGTGTGTGTACTTGTGCTTTGTTCCCTGCTAAATGTTTTCGTTTTCTTTGAATCCTCTCGACTTGAGTTGACTCTCTCCCTCTTCCAACTTTCTTTCATTTCTTCCTGAAAGAAAGGTAAATATAATTTCCTGTGTTAGCTTTCCCATTTTTCGATTGGATCCGATCTTCTTTATTATTCTTTATGATGGTTGAGTGTGGAATGAAACAATAGACACCTACACGTAATAGTAGTGTCTACAGAAGTGAGTGGGTGAGTAAATAGGATATATGTATATATGAGTGGAGCTATATTATGCTCCACTAATGCTTACATACATTATATATTTACTTACGATTAGTTACTTAAGTTAGGTAGAGAGCACACATTGGAAGTGATCTGACGATAAACAGGTCAGGGCACACACACTTGTGTTTCAGCTCCATAAAAACCATTTGGATGTGTAACAAATGTGTAGGGAGTGAAGAGGCTGGAGAAAGCGCTGGTAGTTATACAAGTAGGAGCATAATAAGCATCCGTCTGGTAATCAGAGTATATTTCTAGTATTTCCACCTCGTTCCTTTCACATCGCATCCGCATCCATCCATTCACTTTCAATTAGGCACAAGGGTATCCAGTCAATCAAATAAAGTACCTGAACGTACAGCACTCCGAACCCGAATTCATTCTCCAACTAGCTTTCTCCATGTCGACTGGCTTTCTCCATGTCCTGTGTTCATCATACGGAGCTGCCTACTCATATTATCACCCCTCGCATTCATCTATAGCTATAGAGAGACAGACACCATTGTTTGCCGTAAGACTCTTTTTAGAGAGTAAGCTAATGTAGCGTCTACTTGTTATTTTGTTACTTTACTTCCTTTTCCTTTTCTATAGTTTAGTCACATTCCCAGCACGCACATAACTCCCTTGCTTCCTTTTTCCCTTACCTTTTACTTCCTTCTATCTACTATTTCATGATATCCTTCTCACAGCAATTGTGCTAATAAACCCTAACGTGCATTATCTTATGTACTTTACACCACAATGTACAAGCCAGGCTTCCTGAATTCGCCTCCCGACTCTCTCTCCCTATTTACTGCTGCGAATAAAACTGCAATGATACGAAATGATGTACAACGTACATCCACTCACTGCATGGCTGGATATTCAAGTGGATTCCTTTAATGCTCAGGAATTCCTCTGGATATTCTCCACAGAAATGCTCCAGCCATTTCCACTTCTAATACTCCCAATTCAACTCAGCAACTAGCTATTTGCTTTGAAGCCTTTACTCTCTTTAGAGTACACATTGCCATTGCTCTCTCGTCTCCTCATCCTCAAATGCCTCAAATATAATAAGTATATCATTTGCTACATAATAAGCACGTAAGCATGTATATTATTACACGGATTAAGTCTATTTAGAATAGCTCCTCTTCCGACTACCACTCTTAGCTAATCAAACAAACCAGCTCTAATGGAAAGTATGTACCTACCTAACCTACCAAAGCACACTGCCCTCAAGTCCATCCAACAGCCAGCGCAGGGCAACCAACTAACAAAAGATTACTTTAATCTATCATTGTTACACTAATGCTCCCTACAGAAAAACTAGAATCCCAATTCCAATTTTCCCAACAAACAATCACATCATTTATTGACGGCTCGTGAATTATTAGCGGAAACAGTTATTACTTTTCACCTATCAATTTAGCCCTAATTACATAATATTGAGTAATTAGTCTTGCTCCACTTTCCTCTAGTTAATCTCCATTACTACAGCTAACCTATCCACTTTATGAGAACGTTGTCATCAAGAATAACTAATTAATTTCCATGACCTACGTATTTCATTCTTCTTCTAGCCTGATAGTTCACTTTAAATTACTTACATTATGGCTTCTACATAATTACTTTTCTTAGCAATCTAATCAAACAATTCGTAGCAAGTTGTGCAATGGTTCATAATGCATAATAATATTCAGAATCACTCTCTGGTTGTAATATTTCACCCTCTGGTTACAACGCGTCACTACCCCCAAAGATTTGGTTGTGAAGATTCTATATATCATATTTTACTAACCCAGATTCATGAATTAATTGCCATATAAAAATAATTTACAAATCTTTAAAACTGTTTCATTGTTTTTCTGAGATATCTGTGAAGTATCTGACTTAGCAAATGTGTACCTATAAGTTTATTAACAGACGTATTATCAAAAACTGACTTAGGAATTATAACTGAGAAAAACTGTTATGGTTACATGAATATCTTCAAAATAAAAATGCAGATAAATAATTAAGCGTAATAGGTGAGCTTCGATGCGAAAATGAAATAACTGCTAATAATTGTGTAGGAACGTAGGCAGTTAATTAGGTATCAGTGATGAAGAAATGATGGGAGGAACATCTGTCGTGTTACGTATGTAGCGACTACGGACTTTGTTTTTCAACTTTCTGTCAGCTGAGACAGTCTGTCTGTATACTTCACCTCAGTGACTTGGACTTCACTTATCCCAACTTATTGTTCCTTGTAGTCGAAGTCTTCTCTAGCGTCTCCCGCTGAGAGAAGATTGATATTTTGGCTTAGTTTGCAAACTGTTCCTGAAACTTTACAACAACGACCGATTCAGCTTTCTCTTTCCCATGTAAAACAATACAATCGCTAATAAAATCTGTTACTCTCCTAGTCTACGTCTTAATACATGAAGCCGTCTATTTTAGCTCTTGTACTTGTTACCGTGTCCTTAAGTTTGCACTGAAATACAAGGAATTACTTATGGTTGAATTAAAGTTAATGAATGCTAAGCAATAAAAAACCTACTGTGAGAATTGGAATGAATTATACCATACATTACCAAAACTAAATAATTGTATTTTGTCTCTGTCTGCGTCTGCAGTCGTCGTGTAGTTTTGAGCTTGTCAGAACTCTTTGTACATAAAAACGAATTCCAAATACGACATATCAAATAAATTCAAGATTTACAAGCTATGCAATTAAAAAACGAATCTTCCAAATGGAACTTCTGTGTAGAAATGGCTTCACTCTTTTTACAGACGAAATCATAGTTTGTAATGGACTGTTGAGCTCAGCAGGGTATTGTGAGTTTATTTACCCTAAAATACAAAATGTGTATTTATCCTTATCTCCTGAAAGTAGAGTTTTTAAATCTACTTATTGGCAATATTATTTATTAAAATATACATATCCGATATGTCATCATTTTAAAGTAGTCTTACAAACAGTTAATCTAAATGGCAACTGACAATAAAACAAAAGGGTATACTCATTGATTTCAGGTAGGTAACTAAAGCAAAATATACATATATGCATATTTCCTAATGTATAAGTTTTATCACTTTTCTGATAAGGAATCATCATCACCTCAATGCTTAGTAATTAAATATTTTTGTTGGAATATGTCACTGATGTAAATATAATTGAAAAAGGGAATCTCCTCGTAGTAGTATAAATATAGTTTCCAATGAAGAACTCCGTCAGCAATGTCTCAACCAATTCTCGTCTTGCCCACCATTGGCAAGAAAAGCAACAGATCAGATTCTATGAAAACTGGCCTGAGGAAGGGCGAGATGAGATATATTATATTATGCGCAGTTTGTTCGTGGGTTTGTTTGGTTGGTTTGGTGGTGTACCGTGCCCCGTGTATGCCAAGCGAAGAAACTAAACTAAGCCTATGTAAGACCACAGGCCACATGAGCTAAGTTGAGATTTGTTTGACTTACTGTATCGTCTTAATATAAAGTTATTTCTAATAAATAAAGGGTGTTACAGGATAAAAATGTGAAAAACTTATGGCAGGACTAGTTTATTAGTTTCCCGAACAATGATAAGTGAATGTTGCAGTCTGGGGTCAGGTTGCTTTTACCAAAATTGTATGTTTGGAGAGCCTTATTTTTGATTCTATAAGGTTTCGTCGTGATTGTCCAACCAGACACAAATCAATACAAAATTTCGAGTGAAATAAACGAAAAGACTTTCTCTGAGGGTTTTCTCTTAATCCGATGATAAAATAAAGTAATTAGTTTTCATCATTTTTCCCAAATTGTTTTAGGGAGATCTTAGACGTTTTGTTTCTCACAAATAAAATTATTTCGTGATGGTGTTGTATTAAAAATAATAAGGACGTTCCTAATTGTAGTAGCTTCTCGAGTTAAATTTTAAATGCTATAGGGGGTCAGAATAGGATTTAAATGTGGGGAAGGTGATATTTGCATAGGTACTTGTAAATAAGGAATGATCAAACAATAAGTATTAGAGAAAAATATTATGCATGATGCTTTCGAAGGATTTCTGACAAGTTGCTATTGTTAGGCTGTGCATATCAAAGCTCTAGAATTTTCGTCGAGTTCGCAAGTTGGAGGAAGCCGGACTGAGGAAAGTAAGGGAGTTCTTTGAAAGAGGCGAGATGACAACGACGCCGTTCATGGCAAGACATAGAGTGATCGACGATTCCCAGAGCATAATGCTGTGCTGTGCTTACTCTGCGAGGCGGAAGCCGTTCTCATGATTTTACTATCTAATGTATCTATGGGTAATACACGGCTATAGGTATAATATTATTTATCTGAGCAATAAAGGTATATAGAGGCCCTTTCCTATGACGTACTCCGTGAATAGCTGCTGAAAAATAAACTGCCAGAAAATTGTGCCGATAGCAGCAAAATTACTTTCCATTTCATTTGAGTTGAATTTACTTTTCCTTTTCCCACTTTCGAAATTGGCTAAATTGCTAATATTATATTTATTCTGGAAAAGTAAAGTTATGGCAGTTTTTCATTAGTTTCTCTCCTTCCCACAGTCTACTTTAACTGACAAAGTAAATAATTTCGAGTCCCTGCTGAAACTTTAAAAACGCCTTGATCATAAAATTTATAAACTTATATAAAAAAGTATATAGCAGCTCATTTCTCTATAAATGCTGCTCTTTTTAGTTTTCCTTCAATCCAATATAAATGTTTCAAATTTTGGGTGTGAGCTAATAAATTCTGATCAAGTTTCACATTCATACAGGTATTATTAACAATGCTGATGTACCGAATAACAAACATTGCTAGCTTTATACTAAATTAAACAGTACAGTAAATATTGGAATACGAAAGAATGAAAATTCCAAGAATAATCTCATTAACTTAGTCATTGTACTATAAATCGAAAAATTGAATAAAGAATGCATATATATATATATATATTAATAACGAGAGTCTTCAAGAGTAGAATGTTCAAAAGTAGAATGTATATTTTAATTCCTTTTGGGATTGTTGAGTTTTGGAGTAGGTAAGTTTTGTTTGTTCCATTTCTAAGAATATTATTATGAGTGTAAGTGAAGAGAGCGTGTTATGGTTATCAAGGCAAGACAACCATGGAATCAACGAAACAGAAAGTAACGCCTACAGTAAAAGATTGTGAGGAAAGGCGAAATGAAGAAAGTGAAGCGAGTCAAGCGAGGAAAAGTGCCATGTAGGGTTATAATGGTAGTCCGTTGAGAAGACAAGTAGAGATCGCTTAAGGGGCGAGACCCGGGGATGGGAATGAGGCCGCCATGAAATATGTCTTGACTAAAATATCAAGTTTATTACAAAATAAAAAGGATTTGGTAATAAAAACTTAAGTTCTTCCTCAGCCAGTCACCAGGACGGAGAAAGGGCCCTCGAATTGCATGTGTGATGTACGCAGGAGAGGAAGAGAGAGAGTGACTTATAGGATCAAGTAATATGTAAGACTGGAGTCAGCCCTCTTAATAAACAGATGAGGAGTTATGTATGACTTATTTATACACTAAACTGCTGTCAGATGCACACAGTCATTATGCAAGATAAAACATCTTTGCATCTCTTATCATTACACTGCTTCTTTCTATTACGGCCATTCTCCTCCGACGGCCGCCAACTCTTTTCCCATTTAGAGGCGACATTCCTTCCGCGTCTTTTACTCCGACTCATGCACCAGGACAACATCCATCTCCACTTCCCTAACTTACACTTTCAATTCACTCTAGACGACTCAACTCAAACTAAATAAAAACTACATTAAGAGCAGATGAACATAGTTAGTTGAAACAAGGAACTTTTACTCTTCTCCGACTTTCCCAAAGCCCAGACCAGACTCAGCTCCCTATAATTACAATTGTTTTACATCATTCCTCCAACATTAACAATTTTTCTCCGCACACACAAATCCTTAAAACTCTGTCTGTGAATGATGTGGAATCAAAAACATTCTGACGTTAGCTACTTACTATGCAATCTCAGTTCTAGCCATACTTTCACAATCCTCCTTTCTCATTTAAATTGTCACTGTAAAAAGCACATACATTCCCATTCACTCTATAACAGAATGAGCTCGCTACATACAGTAATCGCAGACTACAAAGAAAATGTTAGATGATGTAATTACACAATACAAAAACTACTTTTCTAATTTTTATAAGCTTAGCATGACTAAATGGAAAAGTTTTCTAAGAACTCAGGCACAATGTCCTGGATTTTTTAAGCCTCTTTTTTTGTTCATTTCGTGACTTTTATTTTTATCATTCATAATTACTAAAATCAGTCAGGATGGCGTTTTTACTCCATTTTGCTAGTTATAGACCTTTAACCTTTACTTATACTACATTTACATATATTTGTAAATTAATATAAAGCGTGCTATAATAATTTTTTACTGCTATAATTTGCTGTTTTCCAATAAAAAATAACTTTTTCCATTATATTTTGGGTAGCCACAGAATGACAATAATTTGTAATATAAATCATGTAATTTAAAATGATTGTAAGTCATCAATCTTTATTTTTCAATTTGTGTCTTCTTCGTATCTTGTTCAGTGCTAGTAGATACACTAGTGTTAAAGTAAGAAACGTTTAATAGATATCTGTACATTGTGTGGCTATCCTTTTGATTAAACAGCTAACTGACATCTGAGGCTGTCTGTCCACGAATGTTGTAAATGATAAAGGATGTCAGAGCGTTGCTCTCAATTGCTCTTTTCGGCAGGAGCAGATATATTGTACGAGTCAGAAAGTGAGAGTAAAAAGTATAGGAGAAAAAGAAAGTTTATTCGAGATAATGAAATAAAATTCTCGGGGCATTTGTGCCTAGTTGATTTAAAAGCAAGTTTTATTTTCTTGCTGCGTACTGTTTTCTCCTGAGTGTTTCGTCTGAGAACACTTCTGTCTTTCATCTTTTGACAAGAGAGCGACCAGTGAACTCAGTCACTTCACTATAGACTCCATCTCTTGCAAGCAGCATAGCATGTCCTGTTATTGACTGTCTTGTCGTGTTTCCAGACTACAGACTGATGAGGCACAGACAGAGTAAGCCACTGAAATAGTTACCTTCTCTATATAGCGCTTCTGCAATTTATAAATATACGTGCTGTGTATTTGTATTCCCTCAGCTTACTCCATGTATTTATGTTACCGGACTCTTCTCTTGACTCATCTATTATCCTTGCTTTAGAAATCCTGCAATGTATTTCATATAATGTGAAATAATCATTATAAGTCAATACGACATCTACGTTTAGTAATTCAATAACAGCACTAAAGCATATGACAAGTAAGAGTAAATTAAATAGGCCGATAACTTTATTTCCTCGCGTATGAACTCAAAAGACAAAATTTTTTGGAATGAAGCGGTTCTGGCCTGCCGGTAGCATAAACATCAGATGGAAAGTAAGTAATGAATAGCATCTGTTATATTTATCTGAGGAGGGAAAAGCGTTGAAATTTCGCACAATGTCAGTGAGAGTTTGGTGTGGGCGAATTGTGAGTCGGAATCTCTCTTTTATTTAACAATTTGTTAGTCCTAACAGAAAGAGCGTATTTCAGAGAGATAAATAAGTAGGTGATGCGAGAGATTACATAGTGGCCATCAAATGATAGTGAGTATGAGATAGCCGGAGATGTAATGAGACTGAGTAAGATGAGTGATATGTGTGTATGGAGTGAGTCGGGCTGTAGAGAGAGAGAGAGAGAGATAGAGAGGCGCGATGTGCTCTAGAGCCTTAAGACTTGTTCCAACTGAATGGATGGATGAATGAATGAAAGTGCAACTGTCATGAATTGTGTTGTCGTTTTGGGATGCCTCAGAGGCCCAAATACACTTTGGACAATTTAGTCGGCGAAAAACAATTTGAGACACTCGTCTGTGCATACCCAATCAACAATTTTGTGTTGGCCCTTTGTTGTTTGAGGAATGCTGGCCGATCGTTGAAATGGCCGCTCTGCCGCA
>JAAAYG020010259.1:0-18305 GCA_009936455.2 Tomocerus minor | reverse complement strand
GTTTCCAACTTGTTCTCTCTTGTAAGCCAAACTATTATCACTAATTACTTTCTCCTTACATGCAAACTAAATTCATGATCTCTCTCCATACATTCCTCTCCACAAACAGATTGACTAGAATGTATAAGAACTACTATACTATGCTAGTATATATAGAATTCATTAATCTATATATTTTTTACATTGTGCTATAGAACATCATGGAAAAAATGTAAATTAAACCGAAAAAAAAATATTCAAAAAAGGAGAACGGAGGAAATGAAAGATGTTACTTTGAATCCATTTTTGTGACTAGCTTATTAAATAACATTGTAAGGAAAAACTGAGTTTATGTTTAGGGAAAAGACGTGCATGAGATTGTATAAATAATTTATACGCTTCATCAACCCCTACGAAACTTTATGTTGATCCAAGTATTGTAGAAAGGAGTGAAAATAACTGTATCCTTTTAAAAGTAAATGATGAAGCGTTGAGTTGAAAGCATTGTAAGAGGAGTGACGCTCTGTACAGATATAAAGAAGAATAAGTATGGAAGTTAAGTGTACATGAGTGTTACAATGTTTTACGAGGGTGGGTTACAGAGTTAAGTGAATGGCTGAAAGCAGTGGGAAACGGGCAAAGAGATTTCCTTCCTAAATAGTTAGTCGAAAAATGGGAAAAGTGAAAATAGAGAAAATAATCTTCGCTTTTACCTCACTGTACCTTTCTGTTGTTTCCCTCTCCTCTTCCTTACACATTACACCTTCCTACATATCCTACCTATATGTTCATTTACGAGGAAATACAAGAGAAAAGTAGATACACAACACAACAATGGTTATAAAGAGTGCACAGTGCACCCTTACGTGTCCCGGTATAAATATTTTCTCTTTAGGATTGTATGTCTTCTCTGGTTTTCATTCCTCCTCGTTGCGTTGGTTTAGTTTCGTTTAGAGGGAGGAAAGGAAACCAAGTCATGGGAAGGCTAAGGATTCTCCCCTCTACCTCATTGTGCAATTTTTCGCCCTAATGCCATTAAATATCATGGCTTTCCATATCTTTCATTTGATATCAGATGTGGACGGCTTCGCTTCCTTCGGCTTTTCTACCTAACTACGTTTTATGTACTTTGCTTGGGTGCTACTGTTGCCTATTTCCTTCCATTTGGAAAAGGAATGGAAGTGATTGTTGTGCCTAGAGTTCATATCATATCATTTTGCTGATTTCATTTCCATGTAAGTATAAATCTGTAGATCAGAGTAGCAGTAAAATGAAACGTGAACGTTAACATAACGGGGCAGAACAGTGCAATGCAATGCACGGAGGTAAGTAATAGCGCGGGGTGCGTTAAGCCACGCCAGTTACTTACGGAAATGCATTCTGCCCATATAACACTGCACACAAACATTGAGCTTTTCATCTCATTCGCACTTTCAATCTATTTCACCACGCATATACACTTTCTTTTAGTATTAGTACGATAAATAGTAAGCCCCTTAGTTAGTGATATAGAATATACTAATAAAAAGAGACAATCCTTATGATTTGAACTTGACTCGCATGCAATGCATGCACTTCTTAATAGTAGGATTTGATCTGTTTGTTCATTTCATTTTGTGTGAATGGGATGCAGCGCAATGGCATTGAAGATAGTAGAATTGATAGTAACTTTAGAGATTTAGCTCTGGGAGAGGTAGGTATTAATAAAAAGAGGAGTAATATAGGGAGAA
Organism: Tomocerus minor; assembly: GCA_009936455.2. NCBI lineage: Eukaryota > Metazoa > Arthropoda > Collembola > Entomobryomorpha > Tomoceridae > Tomocerus > Tomocerus minor. The sequence goes on along the minus strand of JAAAYG020010259.1, from coordinate 16,596 downwards.
CTATGTATATAGAGAGTAGACAGAAGGATGGTCGGAGGAGTTAAATAGTGGTGAATGTATGGAGAGAGGGGGCTGAGAGAGAAGATGATAATAAAAATAAATTATTTGGAATAGCCCCACCCACCATTTTTGGACACCCATTGAGCACCATAGCGGAGGAAGGGGAGCTGGCTTTCTTCATGTGCCAATTCAAACCAGATTCTCCCATAAGCCAAATCCGTTGGCTTCGAAATCGAGTTCTAATTCCAATTTCAAGCAGAACAAATCATGGACAGATGGGCAGCAGTAGCGGTGACCACCACATGCCACAGAGAATTCATTCCTACCAGAAAAATGGAACATTAGTAATCAACCCGGTGCAATTGACAGACGCTGGAGACTACGCGTGCGAAATAATCACTCCAGGATACCCGCCTGTCGAATCTCGTCCAGCTCAGCTCTTCGTGACAGGTATCCTTAAACAAGTCATCTTTGACTTTACTTTCTCCTTATTTTCCCATGTGCGATGCTTGCTTATTCAGCTAGATAAATATGTCATGCATTCCTGTATTAATTGTTATCACGAAAAATTTGGTTATGAAAACGCCCTGATATTTCCTCAGACCTTTTGGACTAGGTAAAACGATTAAAAACGAACTATCGAACATGTTTCGATTAAAACGAAGAAAGTCAACTTTTCGATTTTTTTTCGGCTACAGCAACGAATAAAATCCAATACACAATCTAGCTGCAGTAAGTTTGCTGAAGTTTTCTCTTGCTTCGCTCGGTTTCCTTGCAAGTCGCAAGAAGACATGGGACAGGGAATAATAAGTTATCTCGGACGTGATCTCTGAAATTCGTTGTTTAGTCAGCAAAATAAAGCAGTGCTGTGTGTATAGTTTGTAGCAAAGTTTATCAGGGATTTGATATATTATCTTTGGCTGTTGATATCTTATTTGATCGAACATTGCATATTGTCTACGTATCTACTAGTCTATATTCTGGACAAAGTCGTTCATCAAACAAAGAATAAGGACGACAGGCAAGACAGGATTAGTTACGTGTTTCAATTTCATCTATTTGTTTCTCGTCAGAAACTCCTTGTTCTGCTTTCCTTCTTTATTTCTCAGTAGACTTTCCTGGTAATTCTTTTGTGTGCTTCTCACATACTCCTTGATTCCTTGATCTAACAATGAAATATATAGCTTGTTGGTAGTTTGGAACTACATGGTTGCTATTATAATATGAATGCAGGGCTGTTTTTTACTTATCTCTTGTCTATACTTTCTATAATAGAGTATGTCCAGTTAGACCAAGCAGTCTGCATTTGTACAATTTTTATATAAGGCGAAGTTTCAACCTTCATTGTTGTGCATCCATGATAGATACGTACATGTTTAATGCATGCCTGGACAGTAAATAAAATGTACGAGAAGGGGTTGAAAGGTAAAATTAAGCAGTTTGAGTGTAATGAACTGAAATTCATCCTTTTGTTTGTGTGCTGATTTAATAGAGAGTCTTAAGTTCAGTCCGAAGCCAATTGACCGGAAATTAGAACTGGGATCAACGTCGAAAATACACTGTAAAGCTCATGGAGCTCCAACTCCTGTTGTCAAATGGGCTAAGGTATGTTTACGCTTAATTTTCTTTGCCTTTCTTTGGACAGTATCCAGAGACCAGAAACAACAATAATAGTCAAAATTATAATATTGCAAGATAAAAGATAGCAAAATACATAAATTGTACAATTGTGCTTAGAGGGCGGTCCAACAAATCTTTTTGCGTTCTATTTTCTTGTGATTCGAATTTATAATGGAAATAGTTGCAAAAGGAAAGTGATCCCGTGTTTATTAAGCCATAACTTTAGAGAGATATTCCGCAATTTTGCTTATGATAAATTATCTAGACAATGGCAAGTATTAAAGTTTTTAAACAAAATTTCATACTGTAAATCCCATATGTAGTAGTCAGTAGTTCTTGAAGAGTAATCGTCTGTCTAGAAATATTATTATTGAGCCAGTTACTGTCTTCGTCCTCACGAGAAAAACTAGCGTTTTTGAGCCAGCCCTCACAGCTAACAGTGACAGTAAAAATTTAGTTTACTATTCTTTATGTATTTTTGTCTGACTGTAAAACTTAATCGAGAAGAAGTTGTAAAAGAGCCAGCATTTTCTTCTGGGTTTTACTTTCATGGCATTCACTTCGTAATTTTACAGTTACGAAGAGTTTTATCAAGAATAAAAGAAAGTTTATGTCCTCCCTGTTGGCTCTCTCAAGAATTTATTAATTTGGATATAAAGTAAAACTGAAATTTTAGGAGAATTTATACCCTATATAGTATGTCAAATTTATATGGAATATTTTATGATTTTTATGTGAATGTGTGGCTGTCATTTGATATTTTCAGGAAGGAACTCCTCTATTCCAATGGCCAAGTCACATTTCAGATCTCAATGGAACTCTCTACTTCCAGACTGTGGAGAACTCGGATAAAGGGAAGTATACTTGCGTTGCGACAAACAGCCAGGGACTTATTAATACTACTATTTACGTCGACGTCATCGGTTAGTCTTTGACATTCCCTGCCGCTCTTCTTTCTCCGCAATCCCCTTGCTAAATCATGGAACAAAACTCCTCTGTACTATTCCTTTAACCCAGTCACCAAGTTTTGCATAACCATTAATCTTTGTTAGTTTGATTTAGATTTATCTCTTGTAGTTTCCGAATTATTTTCACCTATTTTCACCATCTTTCCTTTCGTCTATTTTACTTTGCTGTGAAACAAAGCAACATTTTATTCCCAATGCTTGATATTACAGGCTTCTTCGTTCTATTTTTAAATCTATCATTTTAGAATATAGTAATAACAAAATATCATGCAACGATGATTCTTAAATATATCTTTCTGACTAAATTTCCAGTTACCCCGAAGTTTTCTGTGACACCACGTAACCCAACAGAGGCTATCGAAGGACATTCTGTGGTCATCCATTGTAAAGCCTATGGAGACCCTATGCCTACAATCCAATGGGACAAGAATAACATAATGAATGGATTTGACCGTCACCGGTATACTGAGAATAGATATTACATATTTTAGATATTCTAGGAAAGTATAGTATATTTATGAGACTACGAGAGCGACTCGCTCATACTCATAACAACAATCAACAATGTGACATAGTTGTTACCAAAATTTATCGTTCATTTATAAGCGGTAATAACACTGGAGATCCGAGAGAATCCCGAGCTATGTCAACACTTAATTTGTATTTACAGGTTCCATGTAATGGAAAACGGGACATTACTCGTAACAGAGGTTATAAAAGACGATGATGGTCGTTATGGGTGTACTGCAGGGAATAGTGGAGGTTTCAAGCGAGAGGAAGTGCGTCTCATTGTCAAAAGTACGTGGTTCCACTTTATGCTAATATTAAATATCATTATCTGGCTACATTTGTGTAGTGTAATGAAGATGCGAATTGACTCTTCTCCTTTTTATTATGCAAAATCCCGTGTTTGTTGAATCCTAACACAATCTGTATAGTAATCGTAAATCCCGATAATTTCGACTATAGCTACCTTTGCGAGAAGGGAAATTACTTTTTCTGAATGAAGAGTCATTCACCTACACTACACTACACAATTTCAGCATGAGATAAAATTATGAGTTCATTAATTAAACTTTAATGTGAGCATTGTGGTTTTTGTGTTACCAGCTAACGACCAGTATATATCTGAATCACTAGACGATGCAAACGTAATGACACGTACTGTGGGTATTACATTAAGTGTTGCTGCAGGCTACATGCTCCTTGTCATCGGGTTAATGCTGTGGTGTCGATATCGCCAACTGAAGAGAAAGCAAGCTTACCTCGCAGAAAGTTAGTCTTTCACTTATGATCTACATTTTATGCCATCTAATAAACTTTTGTGATCACATTGCGATTTACTATCATACACATCATAATATCTTCCTTTTAAAACCATCATTTATGCCTTTCTATTATATGATTTAAATCCAAAACTTTTCAGTAACGATTGTCAAAATTTTATTACTCGGAGATTACAGGGAAGTAATAAACAACCCCTGATAGACTATTTTACTCTCCACAATCTTTTAGTGACTAATAAACTATAAAACTTACCGAGTTCCCTGGATCATTAAAATGTGAATTTGTTTTATTATTCATCGTGTAATAATCTTAATAAATCCTAATTTTGGAATTTCAGTTCGCAAAGAAAACGGTGACGCAGAAATGAAAGACACTTGTCCTCTGAACAATGGAAACGGAACCTTACTTGTACCAAACGGACATCATATACAAGCAGAAAGCTGCCGGTATGCTTTCAATCATATTTAGTTGGCAAATTCAATTTCCAATAATTGTTAGGCATGTGACAAGGAAGTCACTTTGAGATTTAATATTAAGTGGGATGACTATGACTTCATGACTGTCTAGTTTATTAATAAGGCATTTAACGTAGAGTAATTTAGAGTGTATTGGCTCTTAATAATTGCCCCACTTAGTGCAAAATAGATTCTCATTTCACGGATATTGAAATACTTATCTTACAGGGAGAGTGTCAAAAGTGACGGAGAGACAGTGAAGTCATCGCATAGCTCAACCACAGGGACCAATGGGAAAATTGCGTCGGCTACAGCCTCCATTGCCAGTCACAAGTCTCAGATCTCTCAGCAGTCAAAACGCTCGGCAAATAGTGGCTACGACAAAATCTCATTTCCCAGACAGGATCTTCAGTTTGTTATGCTTTTAGGTAAGGTATCTACTTAGTGCTTATAATAATTATCTCGCTTCTAATTTGTACTATGTATTCGATATGTATTGGAACTTTGGAACTGTAGTCTATACTAAATTTGAGTTATTTTACTTGAACATTTTCATTGATGGGATAAAATAAGTGCCTATTGTATACTGTAGTCTCTTCCGTAGACACTACAGAATATTAAAAGTAATATGAGATGATTTTCAATTTCCCAGGCCATGGAGATTTTGGAGAAGTATTTCTAGCGAAAGCCAAAACTGAAGAAGGAAGCGAAAGTTTAGTTATGGTGAAAGCACTGCAAACTAGAGAAGAAGCAGCTCTGTTCGAATTTAAGAGGGAGATTGATATGTACCACAAATTAAGCCATGATAACGTCACTCGACTGGTACGACTTTGTCGGGAAATGGACCCGCATTACATGATCATGGAATATAGTGATTGGGTAAATTGGAAACTTAACTTTCATGTATTAATATGAGACTATATAGTAATTACTTTCTTTATAAAACTTTTATGCTAATGTTTAATCTTATATATATATATATACGACTTTATTAGTCACTGACCTAACATTTTAGGTTTGCCATTTGACACAGTAATAAGAAACAAAACTAAAATTAATGATAAAACAGATTTTGGATGTAATTAACATTATAAATCAATGTAATAATACTTTAAATACGATTATTCTAATGGACGATAATTAAAATCAATTTAGGGGGACCTGAAACAATTCCTTCTAGCAACTAGAAAAGACAACCCTCGCAAAGTACCAAAGCCTCCACCATTGACTGTGGCACAGATTATTCAAGTCGTATCTCAGGTATACTCATTGAAGGGTTTTAAGAAAATTAAATGTAATTCGTAATCATATAATATTACTGACATGATTTTTATGTTAATTGTATTGATTTTTGATTATATAGGTGGCCCTTGGTATGGAACATTTGTCAAATCATCGCTTCGTTCATAAAGATCTCGCTACCAGAAACTGTTTGATTTCGTCGGGTCTTCGTATTCAAATATCCAATCCGAATCTATGTAGAGACACTTATTCGACAGAATACTTCAAATACAGAAATCAGGCAAACCCTTTAACTCTTGTACTTCAAAAACAGTAATTTTAATTTCAATATTTATGGTGAAGTAATTTTGGCTGAATTTTCTTTGTTTGTAGCTAATTCCTATTCGGTGGTTACCACACGAAGCAGTAATTGAAGACGATTTTTCGCTAAAATCAGATGTTTGGTCCTTTGCGTGTCTTGTATGGGAAGTTGTCCATCAAGCAACGATTCCTTTTGCCAATTTGACCAACGACGGAGTTTTAGAATCTCTTGAAAGCAAACAAGTTCTATGGGATGCGTTTGGAATGGGTACTCTAGTACCCAAAAGTCTCCAAAAGCTTTTGTCTCAGTGTTGGGATCCATGTCCGAGAAATCGTCCCAGTTTTAGCTCTATTGTTATTCAACTTGCTGAAATCTCGCGAGAAGTCAGTCTTGACATATAGTGAAACTTTCACTTTTGATACAGATCTTTTTCTAGCTATTGTCTGCTATATAAGTATATATATCTTTGTGAATGTCAATGAACATAATACAAAAAAGTACCAAACTTGGACAGTGTATCTATTGAATTTGTTAGCTACTAGTATATAACCAATGTAATACGCAGTTAATTAAGTAATTGGTTCTCTCTTTCGATATCTTTCGGAAATTATTTAATAAATAGTTTATTAGTAAATTAGCTGTAGCAAATTAGCAATCTATGTATTCGCCGAATATATACATTTTTTAAAACTACTGGAACAATTAAAAATTACCAACATGTAACAAAGTAAGTCAACCAACACAAATAACGCTAACTATTGTGGACTAAAAATGCTACAAATAGATTTTATACCGTGACAAAAGATTTTGTAAAAATATTAACGTCGTAACCTATATAATAAGTACGATAAATACTACAAGTATATCGCCATCGTCAAAGCCGCAGCTACACTTTCCTCGTCGTCTCAACAGCCGCCGCCGTTTTGTACAAATATGTGGGCAAAAATTGCAAATTGCATACAGAAAAGACTTATTTTCCAGACAATATTCATTTTTTATTAATATACACTATTGTACACGTACACATGTACACTTTAACCTACTTAAACCTAACCTAAGTAGTATAGCAATAGTTGTAGTTCCAGAACTGTTTGTTAAGTTAAAACTTGTAGTCATAATGATTTTTTATACAGAGTGAAAGCTGTCGCTGTAAATTGTATGTGTGTGCTTGTAAATGTGCTTAAATGTTGTGCATGGACATGTTTGTGTACTAAATAATTAAGTAGGTTAAAGTAATTTAAAGTATAAATGTAACAATTTTAAAATATTTAAGTAAGTAAGCATAAGTCCATATTATAGTGTATGTTTGCACCTTAACAACTATGGTATTGCTACTTCCTGGTGTATAATTTATGACAACATGAAATTATTAATTGTATTTTTTTCTTATATGATGTATTTTACACAACATTTCAATGTTGTGTATGCTTAGCTATTTTTATTATGGCTACAATATTTATCTCGAGGAGGTTAATAATGCTAATTTACTTGCGTTGTAAATATTATTTCTGTCCAATTTAAGCGGTTATGCCGAGCCAAATACTAGAGCTAGTCGTCAACTTTATGATTTAATCACAATCCATAGGTGTGGATTATTTGCTTTCCCGTACCATACTTAAAATAACGTAAAACATGTATTTATTTTGCTTGTGTTTTTATTTGCTATTAAATATTTTCTTTTGTATTTACAATAACCTAACCTAAAATGTTTTTATTTTATCTTATTTTTAGTTTTCATATATTTTCATTCCATTTTATACAGATACTTATAATTAGCATTTTGCATGGATATATTATATCTGTTCTCACATGGCAAGGCAGTTCGTAATCCGTTCATATACATCGCAAGCCCAACAAGGCATCCATTAAATTACTCTCAGTGCATTGGTAGTTTGGTTTGTACTCTGACAGTTAAGGTCCGCAGATACTAGGTACCTATATAAATAAGTGTTCTTGAATATCATCAGTGAATTTGGCTTAGAACACACCAATCCAGGGATCATTTATAATATGCTTATGTACACACATCATTCGCCTTCCTATTTTATTTCAGGCTTCTGAGTTCTGATCCACATAGCCATAATGCATAATACAGACTTAAAATTATGTGCAAATGTTTTTCACTTGCTTCAACGAATTACTAAATCCTTATTCTCAAAATTTGAAACACATTTATGTTTATATAGTTCACTTTACGGATAAAATGGGAAGTTTCGTGAAGGCCTAAATTATAGTTCGACAAGTTTATATCATAGTTAGATTTAGGTAATTAAATACCTATTATATTTAGCATAGTGATATAAAATATTAATTTTATTGGATTCTTGAATCTACTTCAATAGTGCTTATTAATGTGCAATTATAAAATGCAGTTAAATTAAAGTTCCGTCGAGATTAAGTACGAATTACGAATAGATTGCAAACTTATGAGTTACATCGTTTAGCTATCATTTCAATTAATTAACTAGTCTTGAAACTCCGACGTAATATCTTTTCAAATGTTTTTTAGGAAAAACAAGATAGTCTGAAATCTGTGAAATCCGGAGTAGGTCATCTTCCCTGAATTAATTGTGCCATAAATACTTTGTATGCAATGTAAGATGCAGGTATTTAGACGTTGATTAGTTTGGCATCTGGAGTCACTATATCCAAGATGCAACAGTACCTATTTCTACATAAATTGAAAATATCTTTATTTTCACTGGTCTGCATTTCTGGAATCTTTTTTCTCTCTACCATACTATACTGGTTTAAAAGCTTCCTGTTTGCATTTTTCAGTTTTTCAATTTTCAAGTTGATAATGTCATATGTATCATTGTAAATTAAATAGTACAGTACAAACAAAGCATGGTTAACTTTTAATTCACGAAAAGAATGTGCCCTCATTGAATGTAGATACTGAATGTAAAAACACTTTAGGGGAATAGCATTTAAGTATATGCAGATCAATGGCAGATAACTGGAATTCAGACTTTTTTATGTTGATTGTATTCATATTTTGATGGTAGAGAGGGACAAACGCATGTTGAAAAGAAATATTATATTTAATTCATGCATATTATTTGTTTTCTACCACTAAATACTATAATGATTCATTGTAATTCTCAATTCATATCGTTGACGCATTGCATTTTTAAATACCACTGTTAAATGCCTAAACCGAAAGCTGTCGAAGAAGTAGAACTGTAAATATTTAGAACCCTTCAAGCTTTGATTAAATTAGCTCTTGTAATTAATTATACATGAACATTAAGGATATATAAATGTAATAGCATAAATGTTAATAACTAAGAGTAAACTATAGGTTAAAATCCTAAGTAAGTATCCAAATGGCCTAAAGAATTTGGCCGATTTGCTATGCAAATGGCAAAAGAAAATTCCATCCTCATCTATGCAATTCTGTAAATAAAAATCGGTGTCTTCTGTGTACAGCGTACTGTGTGTAAGTAAAATATATGATGTGAGTGTGTAAGTGTATAGAAATAAACTATAGGCTATATAACAGAATATTAAAAAAGTAGTTTTATTAAGTGTCTAAGTATATACGTGTATAAGTATATCTGCTCATTTCCTGAAATTAAAATGGCAGGTTCGAATGAAATTGATTAAATTATATGTGGGTGCAATTTGGTCGGAAATAGTGAAAGCATCCGCCAGTTCCATCATGTCTCGAAAGAAAGTTTAGAGGAAATGTTGTACTTACTATTTAGTGTTAAATGTAATGAAAAACTATTGTTGTAAGGCAAAGCATGTAATGACTTTACCTTTTAGCTAATCTAATATTATTAGTAGCCTAGTCATATTATTATTACATATTAACAAAAATTGTATGAATGAATGAATGATCCCACCCGGCACCCCCAGTCTCAGTGAATGGTACTGATATTAAAATATTCGCTATGAATGAAATAGTCATGAATGATGCCTCTTTGATGTTTGTGCATATTAAAATCTGGTAAGAGTATTTTGATATGATTTTGCAGTGCTTAATATTTTACCTTTACTTGATTTTTATTTTCTAACGACTAAATAGGTACGTATGTTTTATAATATTATAGCTAATTATATTTCAACTTTTTCACGCCCGTTTGTATTTGCTGTAACCGTGTAACCTCGAAGGTAGCCGTGCGTGGAAAAGGCTCATATAATTAGTATTATTATTCAGCACTTTTTTGTGGTTATATTAATTGTTACCAATATTCAAAGCATTCAAGATTTCGATTTGACTATTAGTACTTATTTCATATTTTTTGTTTTTTACAGTTACTCTTATTTACAGCCCTTTATCTCTTTCATTTAAATAATTATTTCTATATGTAAGGAGACAAATATATGGTAATATAGTAATGGCGTGGGAGTTGATGGTTGTAGCTGCGTATTTACAAATGTAATAAAAAATAGTATATCAGAAGCTATTATAAATACTTAGAAACTACCATAATATTACATAATGAATACCTACCATAATATAAATTGAAGATTATGTCTAAATCATTATATCAAATTAGAAGCTCTATAGAAGATCTCTACTATCTATGTACACCGTGTATATCATGGTAAGGTTCACATTTCGTTAAATATTTAATTCTCGCATGGATTAAATGTTTCATGTGCTTGTGTAGTCTAAATTCTAATCTCGGTGAAATACTTAATCAATAATCCCAATATTCCCAATGCAATTGGAGACTACAAATATGCTAGTGACCTTAAGAATTGATTTATCTTTCTGTATGTATCAGTAGCATAGAAAATTATCATAACTAGTCTGTAATGTAATAGACATTATGCAGTTCTCCCTCAGTAATTGTCACATTTCATGAACATCAACCAGTGTGTGTTATGCATTACTTGCAAACAAACACTTTCTAAGGATTTAAAATGTATCCACTACCCACTCCCACTCGTATTAGTTGTGTTTCATAATGCAAGATGATACAGAGAAAAAATTATTATGCAATGCAAAATGCAATGTACCTATCTCAATATATAATATATTAAATTACTCTTATTTCTGTACAGTACACCGCTCCGCAGAATCACAAAATCAGTGGAGTACATAGAGTTTATGTACATAGTCAATTATGATGATCGCTAACAAATATATTATTATTCTACATCTATCATTGGTCATTTTTATAAGTTCTTCGTTCACTTAAATGTAATTGTTTTGTAAACGTGGTCTAGTTTTCAACTCTGTAATATAATTTAACGAGTCGTAATGCTATAAGCCCGATTCAAACTTACAACATCATACCTCACTAGTCAGGTTGATTGATTGTTTCTTGTGCAAAAGTTAAATAAATATAAAATAAAAACTACAGAAAATTGATCTCATGATTATTTTTTAATTTTAAAATAATAAAAGTAGCTAGCTATTTGCAGCCTGAGACAGTAGAGCGACCAAATATTTCATGACATGAAAATTGTGAAAAACAAAGTAAATATGGTAGCTTGATTATATATTCTTATTAAAAAGCACTACATCATAATTAATAGAGAAAACCATTTAAAAGCTGTCCAAAGCTACGTAAGTGAAGCAATTTTGGGAATGATCATATCACGTTATTGAACAAAAATATTAGAGAAGAAATACTCGAAATTTTCAAAAAATATGCCCTGCCAGTTTCCACAATCTCTATCCACAAAATGAACAGACAGAATTTTAGTTCGAGAGTGAAGACAAAGTACTCTATTTACGCTGAAGCTATTTCTTGCGCAATGAATGGTCGTATTTCAGCAATTACGTTTGAAGAGCGAAACCTTGAACAATTAGGACGGAAGTATTTCAGATTCAGGGAAAGTAAGTTAAAAATATTTTTTGAATTATTTGAAGCTTTTGAAATTATTTAGTTAATCATTAGTTATGTTATGTTAGCTATAGTGATGCATTTTTGATTTCAGAGCACATGGAGATAATGTAAATCAAGTTGGTAGTGCTATTGGAGATGAAAGGTGTGTGAAGGGAGAAGGGGAAGGATTACGACAATAAGAAGTACTCCAATCCAAAGAGGTCAAGGGAAAAGCAAAAATTGAGAAAAGGGCTGCAAAGGAAGCAAATATTATTGATTCTGCCCCCTCAACATTGTTTCTGGTGTCAAAAAATGACGGATCAAATTGTGACCGAATGGATGTCGGATTGGAAATCAATTTCGTCTGGAGTAAAACCGGATAGTAGTTCAGCATTTGCTAAATCAATTTTAGCAAATGACGATCTTTTTCAAGCCATTACACACGTACTAGAAGAGAATGACAGATTTCGATCGGTTGGAATCTTTTTTTTTCTTTTTTGTTTACGAATTAAGACTTAACAAGTTATTCTTTTTACTCCATCGGACTATGAATGATTAATATGTAGAACATAATATTATATTATTTACAGTAAACATTGGATTTAACTTAAGCCTTATAATTTGTGCGTTTGTTTGTTGTTACAGCTATATACTGATGTGGTATCGACCCTGTTTATGTTGTATCGCTCACCTGAAAGGCAGTTACGATTGTTCTCTGCACAGTTCATTCCATCTCTAGTATATGTGTATCTGCATCAAATCCATGCTCAAAAGGTTCGCAAATTCCCTATATTGCCATTTTTAATTTTAGAAAAACAGTTATTATTTCGAAAGTAACCATTACCCATTGAGCTCTGCCTATTTTCCATGAAGACTATGTTGTTTTATTAATATTAATTAAACCCCCAAGTATATATAAGTATGTACTAAAATATAGGAAAATTGTTTATTTATCAAATTCACTGTAGAACGAAAATTCATAAGTTTCTCAAAACTGGAAAATGAAATCATTTAGACATTAGTAATTTTTTATGAACTTTCACTGCTTTCCCCACTTTCATTGCTTTCACCACAATTTTTACAACGTGCGCATGTAGTTTTGGTGCTAGTAAAGAGAAATGTAGTTTAGAAGGTGTACTGTGCAACTGATTTATGTTGGTGAATGTTAGAGCCCTGTAAATTTTAAAAGGTTTTTTCGCATGGAATGGTCACATATTTAAAGAGATGTCACAGAATACATGTGGAAATAGGTATTTTTTATTTTTTTGATTAGTATCGAAGATAAATTCGAATTCCTAACTCCATCTTTAAAACACGCCGTTATGGAGTAACGATTCGGTTTTGAAAAAAAAAATTTTTGTGAAAGTTCTTCATTTTTTCCGATGTATTAAAAAAGTTGTCGAAATTGGTTAAGGTGCCAAATCACCCCAAGTTATTGCTACTAGGCGGGGGTGGGGTGGGGGAGTAGGTCGAGATCGTAGTGAGGAAAGGGATGGGTACATAAAAAAAATAAAAAATACCTATTTCTTCATGTGTTCTGCGGCATCTTTTTAGTTATGTAGCGATTTCATACGAAAAAACTTTTGTTTTAAAACTTACAGGTCTCTTAAATTCGCCGAATTAAATTAGGCCAAATTATTATATTAATAAAGCTATTTCATTTTGTTGTGAGCAGAAGTGCGTGGCTATTGAAACTTTACTAAGAGGAATTTTTGAGATTGAAAGTACACTGGATGATCGTGCACCGTGTTCCACGAGGATCCCAAACGTTAATCTTCCTTCTATTTATCATGATGTAAGTATGCATACTGTCTAATAAGTAAATGTATTGGGCAACAGTAGAGGTGCCCTATCCTCTGTAAAAAATACTGCCTAGTCTAGTTATAAATTGTATAAAGAAAACTGTTTTTAATGAAGCCTGGTGGTGTTTCTACGTCGTGGCTATCGGACAGTGATTTAGATAGACTAAATCAAAAAACGGTGAAGGTTGTTAATCGACCAACATTGATACTGCCGGATGAAAGAATCAGAGCTCCCCAAAGGTTGCCCTTGTGCACAGAAATTTGGTGGATATTTAATCATAGACTACCGGACCTGCCGAAACATCCAGTACCGTTGTTCCTTAAAATGATTTCAAAGTTGGTTACGCAAGGCTTTAACCTAAGTGGCCCGCAACGCTCTCAGCCTCCAGTTCGCATCGTGCTGTCTTCAAAACTTTTGATCGAGATGGTTCACACGATTTACTATTCGATGTAATTGAATTTTTTGCTCAAGAAACGTAATTGGCATTCTGTAGAGGTTTTCAAAAATTTTGTAAACGTTAATAACGATTTCATTATTAGATATGCCGGGGCACCAACGTTAGCTGAACAAGTCCTTGAAGAAGCTTCTAATCGCGCTAGTTATCAACTATGGTCAGATGCTATGCTCGCATGTAATGCCGTACGGAGCTACTTAAAGTCCTCAGGTAAAATGTTTAATTTGAAGATTGTAAAAAAGAGTAATAGAATAATTTCATTCGCATTACAATTGTGAAACTTAGGGAATCCTCTTTACCTTCCTTTGACATCAAAAATCGCAACTCTTAAGGAAGAAAATGTTTTCTTAAATCGAACTACATGTTTCAAAATGAATACTCCCATGTATATAATCCTTGACAATGATATTCTTAAGTCAGCCAAATCTTCACCATTTTATTCTGCTGCTCCTGCTATCCTGAGAAATCCCTTTGAGGCTGTAACTGTATGTTTTCAATATCCCAAATGCTAAATCTCAATAATTATGGTCATTATTTCATTTGATGTAGCCACTATGTAATTAGGTCTATAACTGACATGTATAGAAGGAGAACGTGAGTAACAAGGTTATAAATATTCAGATTGGGAGTCTAATGTGATTTGTATTTCTTTCAGAGCTACCGATTCAAGTAGAAGTAAGCACTTTCAAGAAATCGATCATAACAAACGCATCATTCCGAACCAAGAAACTTCCAGGTAAAAGATGGCCTTCTCGATTTTCCTAAAGATGCTCTCTTCAATGAATCAATGCTACATTGGTCTTGGCTTCTAAGTTTTTCTCTTTTCGGTAGTAAAATTATATAATGTACTATTGTCAGATGATATTGAGGCTGTTGTTTATGAAGTCTAACCTTGCATGAATGAATCTGAATCAGTTCTCAATATAACTCAACTTCTTGACTGTAAATCCAAATCCAACCAAAGGTGACAACTGCAAATATTTAGGGACTGTTGTTAGATCTTGTTCAGTATTATCACTTGGTTTCATCCTTTACTACAGTAAATCAACTCGTTGTCCGCCTTCAACCTAGTAATTTGTAAACATTTAATCTATTTTTATATTGCTGTTGCATGAAGCAAACATTATTTTGTCTAATTAAACTTTTTGGCAATTTTATACAATTCGACGTAAACGGTAACTTGACTTGCCGATTTATAATTTTGTAACAGTATAGCTGAAAAGACAAATATGTAACGACGCAAGACGTAATGTTAGTTTTACGCTTTACCCTTAAACCCTAGCATTCATATAAATGGTATTATACAATACAATTTGTAGCAATTACTTATTCACATTGTTTCTGTCAATCTTTTTAACTTTGCTTTTTGTGTATTATTACTTATTACTTATGCTAACGCTCAAACTTTATGATCTAGTAGTGTAGTTTAATTACTATCTTTTTCACAAGTACAAATATTCACCTTTCACTTTTTGTTGTTTTCGTTCATATTACTAAATATCGGTTTTGGATTCTTTATAACAGATGACATTCCTATCGTTGAAAGTGAGACAACCCATGAAGACGGAGAGGGACCTACCGTCATTGCGAAACCCAAATTAAGTAAAATTCCGCAGCATATTCTTTCCAAAATAAAGAGGAATTCGGTTGTTGTAATTACTGAAGAAGGTGATGTAGAAACAATGGCCACTCCTTCTGTATCAGATAGAAAGAAAAGTATTGATGCTACGGCTGTGTAAGTATAATAATTATTATTATCGTCTCAAGAGTCCACAGGTGCATCTCCTTACTTTGAAGATATTATTTATCTCGGATTATCCGCATTTTATAGCGCAACTATTATTTTAACGTAAGCATTTGCGTCTAGAAAACACTGACAAGAGCTCAACTGAAGTAGCCCTATGATTTTTCTCATTAATTATACACATAGTATTACAGTTTAGCGCAGAAAAGTAACTTGTATGTTTATGTTTGGTTATATTATTGGACGGGTCAACTTAATTGTAAAAAAATAGAATTTATCGTGACATACTCTATATTAATGCCAAAAATATCAAATTCATTTAAACTTCCTTAGTGCTATCCTTACAGATAGACATTTAATAAAAATAATAAAAGTATGAAAATGATACAATAGCTAATAAATATTTGAAATTATGATACAGTATTAGTAAACATTTTTATTATCATTTTATAATCTATTTCATTGGAAACATCTACATCATTGGAACTTGAACCATATTAACTGATTCTATTTAAATAGCGTGTGCATGCGTAGGTAAATGTAATGTATAACTAATATTTAATATATATTTTTTATAGTTTTAACAAGACAAAACGATTTTCTATAATAATAATATATACTTGTAAGTTGTAGTTCTAAATTGTACATACTATGCAATTAATCAGTAGTTATATACAATATGGGATAGCTTTTCGTCAGGTATTATACAGATGCACTGTAATGTAAACAATATTTATTTTTTGTTGACTAGCTAAACGGGCCAGTACAATACTAATGTCCAGGGGTCGGATAGGTAGGTTCCAAAAACTTCAAAAAAGGTAGGTAAAAAGGCTCTTAAAATGGCCAAAAAAGGTTGAAAAAAGGTTGAAAAAAGGTTGAATAGATAGTCAGTATTTTGATTAATACAGGAGAAACAAAAAATATCGATGGTCA
>JAAAYG020010248.1:3941-21019 GCA_009936455.2 Tomocerus minor | reverse complement strand
AAAATCCTGATTGAGATCTGCAAATTCAACCAAAATCGTCGAATTAGGAAAGAAATCATACAAGATATAGAAGCATTTGCAGGTGGATTTGCCTACACGTTACATTGAACGGATTAGCCTTCTTCGGCTTAGCAGAAGAGCGCTATATTTTGAGTGAGAGAGAAAAAGCAAGTTTGTGTTGACTCCTTGATTGAGATTTTAAAGTTGAAGATTACCTATGTAGAGAAATTCGTAGTTATTCAATAGTTGGTAGTTATTATATTTAATAAAATTAGCTAAACTGAAAAGTTTGGCATAATGTCCAATAAAATGAATAATTATTCCGGGGGCGGAGGCGGAAGACAAGAAAAAAACGTCAATTACATCCGCAGTAACAGAAATCCTAGCCATGGACAAGAAGATAAAAGGCCAAGCGTTTTCGATAGACTTGGAGTACGCCGGTGAGTACACCTCATTAGTAAATACAATTAATTTTTCGAAATCCGTTAACTGCACTTGCACAGATTTGGATACGTTTTTGAACATTGTACAACTTTTTATACTATTTGTAGAGATGTTGGGGGAGGCAGCGGCAGTTACAGCAGCCATGGCCACCCAGATCGGCAGGAGGGTCAAAGCTTCAAAAGGCTTGATCATGGCAAAGCAAACATGGTAAACTAACTATTTAATAGCTTCAAATTTGTATATTCGAAAATTCTACAATAAGCTGGCAAATAAAAGTCTAAAAGGAATCAAATCTATCTGTTCATCTTTGTAGAGACAAGGAAATCCTTCGTCAGCTGGTGCCAATTCTCAAGTGTCAAGTTCGGAGAAGAAAAGACCCTATAACCGGGAGCGGGATGCATACAGAGGTAGAAGTCCCAGTTCGTCGCCAAAAAGAAAAGGGGCTTCAGCTGTTCCTCATAACAAGCGGAAAATTAAAGCAAAGTCTACATCTAGCTATCAATCTGATAGTAATGTTTCCCGCAGTAAACATAGTAATTTTACCCCGAGGGGAGGAACTTCTGGAACAGAGAAAAGGAAACAGCGCAGCTCGACTAAGTCTAAGGGAAAAGATAAGAAGAATAAGAAAAACAAAAAGTCTAAATCCAATAACCGATCTTCATCGATAAGTTCAGATGATTCGTCATCTGGGGGAAACTCATCAAGTTCTGGTAGTTCAGGATCTCAATCCAGTTCGTCTACTTATTCGGAGTCAAGTTCTTCATCCAGTGCTGATAGTTCTTCAGACAGTTCAGTCCCAAGTGTCAAATTAAAGCCAGAGAGAAAATCTAAAAGCAAGAAGAAGTCTAAAGATAAGGGGAAGGGTAAAATTGATAAGCCGGTGAAGAAACCGGTTGTGTCATCTTCAAGCTCGGTGGATCCTCATGATGACAATCCTAAAGGGCAACAATGGATACACAGACGTGACAAATTGGGAAGTAAAGACATTATTTCTCCAGTACAAGATGACAAAATGAACATGAACAGAGATATAAGGAAGGATCGATATCAGAGAGACTACCCAGAGGATTCAAGGAAAAGAAAATTGTCTGGTGGAGGCTACGAAGCGGATTTTAAGCGCAGTCGATTGACTCCACCTCAGAACAAATGTAAGACTGCCCCTATGCGATCGCTATCCCCAAGAAGGGCACCTCCAGCTCCAGGAACCCCAAATGCTAAAATGAAACCAGATGAAGGTGTTTTACCTGTAGGAAGGGAACGAATCAGGTAAATTGCAAAATAATCAGTTCACAACGCAATTTTATTACTATGAAATTAGAAGTGACTTAGTTTTGTTGCTTTCCTGACAGATTATTGCATACTCCTCCGAGGAGACCCATGTACGAAGAACCTCGTAAAGTGGAATTACCTAAAGACAAACCAATCAGCAGTAATAATTTAGTTCGGGCAAGAGATATGAATTATGATTCGATCCAACATTCCTCTCGCCCACAAAATACTGAACGATATGGATATGATAAACCAGGTATGTATGTATTTTGAATGCTTGTAAGCACCAATTGTTACCTATGATTGAATTAAAAACATTACTAATTGATAGGCTTGTAATTAAATTGATATACGAACAACAACAGTAATAAAAATGTGTATTAGGCTACAAGAAGGAAGAAATACGACCAAGAGAGCGCATAGCTCCTGTGAGGAATCAAGGGCCCACCAGAAGAGGAAGAATGACTCCGGAATCTGAGCGCGATAGAATTAAAGATATGCCGAAAGACTATGAAATGCGACCAAAAGGCCCACTTTTAAGTACACCTTTTCTACCACCCACTCATGAAAGAAACAAGCCAGGTGGAATGTTGATGAGGCAGCACATGGACGATGACAGACGAATGAATATGAAGTAAATTAATATTTAAAAATTGCCTACTCTACATCCTTTTTCTACGCATTTAATGGGAAATAGTTAAGTAATACAATTGTTTTGATACAAAAAGATGCATCATTCTTATAACTTGTGTATCTTCTATGATTGTAGGCCATTTCCAAACGAGCCATTTCGCAGACATAGTCCACTCCTTGTCAAAACGAAAGAGGAACTTTCTGAAAAGTATGATGAGCTAAAATTGTCTCGTGTGGACATGTGGGTAGACGAAACGTTAAAGGGTACCAGTGCCCCAGTTAGAGATATGGAACCTGAGAAGAATTACGTACCTAAAAGAAATATTCTGGACAAGAGGAGTCCTGTTGACATTAAGGATAGTAAATTCACTACTCCTGCCCCAAGTAGTATTAACATTGGTGAGAAATCCAAACCAGAAATTGAGGAATTGGGAGACAAGGAAGAATTCAGTGATTTCAGTGATGACGCAGATGAAATCTTGAATAAAGAAGTCGAAGTGAAATTTGATGACGATTCGCCGGAAAGAGTAGAGAAAGTCGATGACCTGAGCGTAGCAAAAGACAAAATTGCAGACGTTGCACCAGAGCCTGCAGAAAAAACAACTAAAGTCGTTTCCGAAGAAATTGTTGTTGTGCCAGAAAAAGTTGTAGAAAAAGTTGCAGAACGAGCAGAAAAAGTTGCGCCAGAACCGCAATTTATAAAATTCCGGGAGCGAGAACAGAAGAATGTTGCCAGCCTTCGAAGTCAAAGTCAAACTGAAGATGATCTATTTGAGGCAATGGCTTTTGAAGAAATATCAGATGAAGAGCTGGGAGAAGTTGAAAATAAAATAGGAATCGTAGATGCCCTAGGGGTCGACTGGGCAAGTCTCGTTTGTTGTGAGAAAAAATATGGTAGCCCAGATTCGGATGTGAAGCCTTCAGCTTGCAGAGTTAGAGAAAGATGGAAGCCCTTGGAAATTATAAAGCAAACTGGCCTTTCCAAAAAGTATCTTGGGGAAGAGTTAACGGCTACAATTGAAAAGAAGATGGCAGAAAAAGGGGAAGTGGAGGAATTTGGATTCCCTAAATCAAAGAAAGCCAACAATAACGACAAGGTATTAGAAAGACTTGGTCTCGGTCCCAATTCAAGAGCATTATCTTCTAGAAGAGACATGGCCACTAGGTAATTTTAAATAATTTACATTGCTAAAAATATAATCATATTCTATAGACAGTAAAAAATTAAGCTCATTTTTACGTTTAATTTGACCAGGTACTGCTTTATGGAAATGCTACCAAGGAATTTACTTTCAATTGATCTTTTCCGACCGACTACAACTACGACCCCGGCTCAAGAAACTGATTAAAGGATTTTGGACATTATTAGCACTCGTTATTGATATTCACGATGAGTTAAGTCGTTTTCCTTTGTTTTCGCAAGTAGATTTTTTGTACACAGTAAAATTAGACAGTAGGATTATTTTTTATTTCATTCTCTCTAACAGTTTCCCAACATGGACATTACTATATACATTTACAAGTCTTTAAATTGTGTTATTTATTCCTTACGTAAATAGTAATGCGAACAATAATGTTGCAATGATATTCTAAAATGTAAAGTTAAAGTCTATAATAATCATGTATTATTACAAATCTAAATCTAACCAACTAATTGGTTGCAACTATACCTTGTTACTATTATTTGTAGATATTTGTTGTGAATAATAAACTTGTAAATAGCTAAACATATACATACGCAACGAAAATTTGAAGTATTATGAGTTCAAAGTATTTATAAGAAATAGACAACTAGTGACCTTGGTCTCAAAAACTTCTGAAAAATAAAAAATAGTGGATCGTCCCCATGTGGGCATCCTAGGAAGAATAAGTAAGGATTGATAACAAGAAAATATATCTATTTCATTTAATGTCAAGGTCACATGTATAACAGTATTTTAATGCAGTAACCATATACGTCTCAATTATTGCATATATTTCATCTTGTACATAACAATTTATACTTTAATATGGTGAATAGAGTATATGCGTAAAAAAGAAAGTTAGTTGCAAGAAAAGAAAGAGTAAGACCCCATTCCACGCTCCTACTATTTACACTCGTTACTGTACTGTACAATTTACACTCACTTTTAACAGTCGGGATAATTTTCAATTTAGTTTTTCAGTTCATTGAAACTACTTAGAATTAGTAATAACAATTAAGACGAGCTAAGTCCAATAGAGAATTTGACTCATCCAATCTATATATATCATATTCAGTGCTAACATTTTATCTTGTATCTCTCTATATACACTAATCGCAATCAGTATTCCCTCTATACGACTTACACGAATATTAAAGAAACTTAATCATGTGTACCTGTACACAATATAATAATATGACAGTTTAAATAAGTACTCAAATAATGTATTAAGGCTATTATGCGTAGATATATATAATTTAGATCTGTAGATGTACTCATACAAACAGATATTCCAATATTTCTACTACACACTCTAACTAACAGCATTTCTGATTCAAACATCTCTGATATTGTTATAAGGAGAATCTTCGTCCATACTGATAGATTCATCGGTATGATTGGTCTGATGATTGGTCTTTGAGTCTTTATTGTTGTTTGACTGTTGTTTTATGAGATCTTTTTTCGCTTCCATTCGCTGAATCAGTGGAATGAAGAACAACATCAACCCTGATATTGCAATCATACCACCAGCGAGCCAAAAACCGGAAATATAACTTTGAAAAACATCAAACAGTTTACCTAAGATCAAAAACAAAATTAATTAGCTATAACCTTCAAGGCATATGAATTCTTTTGATGTTGGAGTGTTTTCGAAGGGTCTTACCGACAATAGGGGGACCAACTACAGTTGCTACACCTTGAAATAGTAGTAAAAGGCCAAATGCATTTGTAAGCCTGTCGAGGCCTAATAAGTCCACAAGAATTACAGACGTAAGCGAAACGTACACACCAACAGTCGATCCAAATACTGCAGCGTAGATTCTTAACATATTAATGTCATGAGAATGGGAGACGATACCAGTAGCTGGACAATAGAAATCATTGTTATCAAAACCCAAATATTATAATTACAGATACATGAGTATGAGAAATATTTATATTTCTGGAAGAATTTCTCACCTAATCCACAAATGGTAAGAGCTAGTAAAATAGCAATAAAAATAAATTATTAGGTATTTAATCGCATGCTAATTATAGCTAATTATTATTACTAACTAGAGATTTAGAAAATATTCTTACCTCCATTGTACAAATAAAGACGATTAACCCATTGCTTATCACTAAGATAACCCAAGATAATCCTACTGCATGTATTAGAGATGCCAACAATGGATAAAAGATAACTTGCATCCTCCACACTGTTAAATGGGTTTTCTTTGCTGCCCACAGCCATATCCTAAATAAAAATGAGCGCATTTAGTGACCTTCTTATCGTAAATGAATTGAAAACTATTTTTGTACTTTGATTTAAATTGATTTCTTACCACGAGATAAACATAAGGAACATTGTATCCTATGCTGGTGAAGAAATTGGAGAAAGCAAAAAAGAGAAATATAGGGTCCTTCAAAATAGAGAAATCCATCATGGTTTTCATAACTTGACGAAATTGGGGTGAACAGCAATTACAACATTTGTTTTCCGGTGAACTACACTCTACGGCTTGATCCCCGACATCAAAGGAAGGAACGGCAGTTTCTTCATCTGGTTGTGAGTATGGGAGTTTGAGCAAACTTCCCGAGTAAAATATATCTTTACGCTCTATGATAAGACCGAGTGGAGTACTGGCATCATTCCCTTGAACTGATTTTCGCTTCCGTGCTCCGCTAAGGTCAATCCCCGTGCTTCCAAATTTCAAAGAATGTCTTTTCCCGTTACGATGTTCCATTTTGTTGAGGGATTCTGTGCTCCCTCCTCCTAAACGGAGAACT
Organism: Tomocerus minor; assembly: GCA_009936455.2. Lineage (NCBI taxonomy): Eukaryota > Metazoa > Arthropoda > Collembola > Entomobryomorpha > Tomoceridae > Tomocerus > Tomocerus minor. Next base: position 14,720 of record JAAAYG020010248.1, on the reverse strand, counting down.
GGTTGACTGTATGACATCGTCAAAGTCTCGTTCATATTCTGTACCACGAAATAACAAGTTAAAACATGAGAAAATTGTAATTGGCAATTAATTAATGGATAAACCGTGAAATATTTCCATACCTGATTATCCAATGAGAGAAAATTCTTTGAAATGTTTTCACTCTTCGGTTTCTGCAGCGAATTCGTGTGATTCGGTGATGACGACGCTGTTTTCGAAATCATTAGCGGCTGCTCCAACTCTCCATCAGTATCTTCAACAATGGTTGTAACAATTTGTACTTCTTCGCTATCATCTTTTAATGGTCTAAAGAAGCAACTGAATATAGCGCAAAGAAGGATAATCCCTCCCGTGTATATGAACGCTCCTCTCCACGAATTCGTTGTTATCTGATTTATAATTACACAGAGTTAATTAATTATAAGATAATTGCTTCGATTTATGACATTTATAAATTAATCACGAAATGCTTCAAAAGCTTATGGTTTACCAAAAACTGAATTAAAGGTGCTAAACAAAAGGTTCCAAATCCACTCCCACATACCTACATGGAAATTCATGGAAATTAGTCACGTTTAAGGATTATAATGAATTACAGCACAAAGGTTTCATTTGAAAGGAACATCTTGTACTTACGGCAATTCCTGTGGCAAAGGCCCGTCTCTTTTCAAAGTATGTCGTCACACTGACGATAGCTGGTAAGTATATCAAGCCAAGGCCAATTCCTGCAATTATAATTGAAATATGATATTGCGTCATCTTTACACAATCCACATGAATTTACACAGTTGAGTAAGAGTTCTGGTTACAAACCTCCAACAATGCCGACGGAGAAGTACAAAAATAGTACACTATCAGCAAAATAACTAATAGCAAAGCCAAAAGCTGCAATTATACTGCCAGCAAATGAAACAATCCGACATCCGTATCTGTTCACCAACGCTCCAGCAATCGGACCTGTTCCATAAAGCATATTCCATGAAAATATTCTTTGTACTTCTTCTATAATTATTTCTAAAATGTATGATGTTTCTATTTATTAGTTCTAAAATGTATGATGTTTCTATTTATTATTTCTAAAATGTATAATGTTTCTATTTAGTAATTGTTTGTTGTATCTGACTAGAATATACATCCTGAGGATTACATGGATTTGTCCAATTAAAGAAATGGCATCGCTGTAAGAGCAAAAGTAGTACATTTCATGCATGCAAATATTTACATACCACTGCCGTAAGTAACTCCAGCCATTATTGACGCTATCCATGAAGTTGCACTTTTAGATTCCTTAAGATCCTCTGAGATTTGAACAAAGAACAATCCAAAAGTGTAAGCGACACCATCTGCAATTACGTGAATCTAAAATCCATGAAATAAAGGATTAATTTTTGGATATATCTCAGTAGTTAAAATTAGAAAGTATCAGATGAGAAAGTTTCCACTTTTCAGAAGTTAGTTAATTTCTTACCAAAAAACTTGCGGCGACAACCCACCAACCCCATCCTGTTAATTTGTAAGAAAATTACAGATTTAGAAATGATTTTAATTTGTAAAGATGTCAAATGAGAGTGTAAAATTAAGTTTTATACCTCCATCAGGAGGTTTGGGCATCTTCTTCGCAGAAGACTTTTTATTTGAGACTTCATGACCCATTGTTCCTTCTTCTGTTGGAATACTCTCTTAACTTTCCCGTCGATTTCAATATATAGTGATTGAAATAATTTTGTCTAATCTAAGAGCTGCTAGAAGAAGCGAAAAAACTAACAGAAACCTAAGGTTACTTGAAAGTTGCTAATACTATTACAATAAGGCGTCTGACGATTGTGTAGTAAGGTTCGGACATACTGCTGTGGATTGAAGTGTGTCTCTTCAGTTCTGCATCCTCTCACATAAGAGTCCCGTTCCATTCATCTGAATTAACCGGAAGAACAAGTACATACTATATCAATTATTTCACTACAACGTTTACAAGATAAAACTTTCATAGTAAGTAATGTGCATGAAGGAGATAAGTGATTTCATTATTATTCAATAAACTACGACTACTAATTTCTGTGAGTGAGTGCTAATGCAATGGAATGGATAAGAGAGCGGAAGAATATCATCATTATTATACATTTAATTGTAGCCGACTACTATCTGTCACCTTACATGACTATAAAAATACACATACATGTCTACACTTTCATTATTACTTGCATATATTGAGTATTTTCAGGTTTTATCTGGTCAATTACTTCAACTCAAGGGCTATAGAGAGTTTAAATTAGATATATTGTAATGTTATTTTTTATGTGACAACCTTTCAGCAATTCTAGTGTTTGTATCTACAGAGACCTCATTTAATTACATTCAGACACTTGAGTTAAGTGTGTGTGTATGTACACCTCACATATTCAATCGTGCACATTAATTGAAGGGATTTTGTGATGAAATCAATATCTCAGCTACCTGACATACAATTATCTTTTCTACTCTTCTTCGCACTACTTATCAACCTGACGTTTTTATCGGAAATCAAAACTTTCGTTTGTTCTCCATCGAACTTGTGCATATTTACATGGGCAGGCGGTGTTTTCATATAGATAACAAAACAAAAAAATACAGACAAATATTTAATTGTATTAATAGCCTCTGCCCCCTATATAGCTATTCAAATGCACTTTTTCTGTGGGAAAAGAACCTTGCTCTTGCTCTGCTAAACTGCTAACGCTTTTCACAACTCCGTAGCTGTAGTAGTATCACCAGATACATATTAATAGTATGATATATGGAAATGTTTTTTTACTGATAATTCCATGATGCTGCTATTGACTTAAGAAATCTACTTGAGAGCTCTAAGTGTCCACTTGGGTGTTTAGTGGAGCCGATAAAAAAACATCAGTTGATGACTTGTACTTTAAGATTAGACATTTACGTACATATAACCCTACAAAAATACTATTTGTTAATATGGAACTTCCATCATGACGTATATTCTTGTACAAATATCTTCATCACACTTAAATTACATATCAACAACATAACCGTAATTCATTAGTTTGCAAAAAACATGTTGAAAAACCAACTGTAAATTCAAACACATTTTCTCACTGATAATATTTCATAAATCAACACATACTGATTTTCGCTAGCAACATCTGTGAGTTTAATTCTTTCATGATATTATGTAGCCAACAGTAGTAATCTGATGATGATGATGCAATGAAATGTAAAAATTAAATTATTCCTGTGTAAAAGTGGATTTTATTAACTCGATTGAGGAAACTAGTGCCTTGCGTGTCAAAAGTCTGGATTATTAGCATATTTATTGACTGTTAATCAAGGAGAAGAGCCAGTAGTCTGTAAAAATGAATTTTTCAATTAAAGTTCGAGAGGAAAATGAGATGTGTATATGCACTGACATGGCAAGTCATATATTCCGTTACAAGGATAGAACAAAGAGGTTCAGATTCTGCTACAATAAGAAGAGTCTATGCAGACCTCATCATTTATCGTTAGACATGAAAGATTTGTATGGTGTTTGTTGATTGACAATTGACGTCATTCGTTTCACTGCTCTTATATTAGCCCTGAGCTAGTGTCATGCACGGAGAGATGTTGAATTAATGTAGAAATAGTGCAGGAGCTCAGTTTATTTCCTTACATAAACACACTATATATACATACTATCTATGGACACATAGGAAAAAGAACTTTACCTCTGCACTGTCTTTTATGTTTCTCTGTTGTTCATGCACAAATATCTTTATAGAGCCCTTTAAGTACTACATTTGCAATTTGTATCGTATATTGAAATTGTTTTTGCTTTGTTTTGCCCATAAGAACATTCGGGTACATAATATAGCACTTTTCCTGCTCATAGTTCGTGAAAGACAGATGAGTTGTCAAGTGAAGTGAAGCGCAGTGTTATGTCTACATCTCACAGCGTAATGTAAATGCAATATTATATGTAACAAAGTTAAAAGGGAGTGTGATGCAAGATTGAGTGAAACTTTCACTATGTAATTCCAATAGGGCTTACATGGACTCAAGATCCATAATAGCCGTACTTACATCGAGAAAAGGAGCTAAGTAATAAGCAAGAAGGATGACAGAACAGAAAGCGTGAAGGATAAAGAAAGATGTTTAGAGGAGAGTTGAAAGAACACGAAATAAATTTTGCCTTCCGCCTCTGCAAAAACCCGTCATGTCAAATGTAGGCCGAAGAAGCTAGCTATAGGATCTTTGGTGCTAGGTGTGATGTTATAAATCAAATTTCGGATGATTAGCTTAATAGATATACACTCCTGTGGTTTCTCTATAGTTAATTTGCATGACTGTACCAAGTAATATTCTGAAAATATTGTAAAAAGTCAGAGGAGGGTATTATTAGTATGTAGCACTTCACCATTTGATCTTGTTTTTCTCCTCAACAGATTTATAGTTCTCATCATGCAGCATTGCCCTAATGCCCTAATTCAATTTTGAATCACATTCTTAACTTATCATCCCATATAATATACTCTACTTCCTCGTATGATATTTATTAGCAAGTAAATAGACACTATATGTAAAAATAAAATCTTTTGCTTTCATTTTCCTCTCCATTATTCTCAATTCCGCATTTCTGTCTGCAAACATTCTAGATGCATGGAACGCCAGAGAGGATCTTGTCATAGATACGTAGGCTGCATTAGCTTTTGAATCTTTTATGGTCCTGGTGTATACCGTGCAGGTTACTGTGCCACACACGCCATATGACTTTCTGCTCATATTGTATGCATACCTATAGCAGTTGTTTGGAAAGGCGAGGAAATATCGATTGTTTTCCGTTGTTTAATAAGATATCTCAATCCGGAGCTAGCAAAACCTTTTTGACATACCAGAGGAATCGAAAAATTGAGCTAGAAATTGATTGCATATGAGGTGATATGGAATTATTGGCAAAATAAAGCAAGATTTTCGTGAGAAATCGATGAAAATGGAGAGTGTGCATGGAAGGAAGTGATTCTGATGCATAGAATTGCCTGTGTTTAGTGCAGCGAGGAATATGTAAGTCTAATGCACAGAATTATCCAAGATGATAAGACAGTATATTCGAGCAATTATAGTGCAACGAAGGCCATCAACCGCCCTTGTGTGCCTTGTACTTTGTGCTTTGCTCTAAAAAGCAATGTTAACGATTCTCTTTTGTCATTTAGAGGAAGGGAAGTGATAATAAGACAAAGGAGGAAAAAGCGTTAGCTAAAAATAACTATAGATATTTGCAGTTGATGAAAAAAGAGGATTGACTTTACTGTACCTGATGATGAAACGCAGTCTTTTTGAAGTGATTGAGGTTAAAATGGCTAAAACTCAGGTCCGAGATACTTCTGTTCGTCTCGGGAGATGAGAGTAATTTGCGTGGTAGAACTAAATTTTGATGGAATTTGAATTTTCTGTACAAATCTTTTAGTTCAGTGGCTACTAATTGAATGTTTAAAGAGTAATCTATGAAAAATGTAACTGGTGAAAAATAGTGATACATGGTACCACCATCCGCGTACGTCAGTAGACTACTTCGACTCTGACTGATTCTTTCTCCGTGAGAATCTACTGCTCAGATGTTATGTTGGTAGGTTGGTTGGGGAGCTATAGTTCCTTTTCCTAGCTCTCTCTCGTCCTATCGTCTTATCTTGGCCATTATGCTCTGAGATATACACATGAAGGTAGGAGCTAGAGAAATCATATATATGTGCAATGTAGCGGGATAGGGAGCAAAAGTAAGTAAAGCAAAGGAAAACCAATAGTCAGGACATATAGATATATATGAAATAGAAACGAAACGTAGTAGGAGCACTACTAATGTTCTCTACAGGTCTCTCCTTTAAAGTTAAAGCTTAAATCCGAATTTCGGTATGAACATAACAGTCTACTATACGTGTGCACTAGAATATAAGTAACATGCACAACAGTCGAAAACAATTCGATCCAAAGAGATTTGGAAGTGTAGGGAGCGCATGTGCCCGTTTTTCATTTCATTTCGCAATTCTACAGCTGAAGTGCAGATTCAATGTTATATTAACATTTATTCTATTCCGAACGATCCTGCACTTACTTAACTAAATAGTCTAACTTTGAAAGCAAACACATTAGCTGCACAGATACTTTAGTCCTAAGTATTTGCCTGTTGTGATCAGACTCGCTGTGTATTTCCGTACATCTTCTGTTTGCTATGCTAGACTCGTTGTAGATGATGATATCTGCTTTTCACAACTCTCTGTCATGGAACAAGTCGCAGAGAGCTACACATATGTACACTGACGTCGCGCGTCCATCTCTCTTCATGAGAAAATGTCAACCAAGTTTTCATTGGAGTGTTGGCATTAGGCGAAAATCTTTGGCAAATGTTTATATATCCCTATATATCTGTGAAAATAGAGCTATATGGAGAAAAGGGCTTTTCATAGCAGATTTTCTTGCCAACATTTGAGCACACTTACATAAGAAGTACAATACACCTGCAAGAACAAGAGAAATGTCCCATGTAATGAAACTGGAAGTGCTTTAGCTACATAATGACAAGTCATGACATGACAACCCCGAAAAACTCTACAGCCTGGTCGTTCACTTCCCTCCGCGACAGTTTTGATGAGATTCTTCCGTGTAAATGTGCGACTATGCAATTTTATGCAGTACAATAGTCAAGAGTGCCTCATGAAAACCCCATTATCCATGTTCGTGAACCATTTTTCTTAGATTTAACCTTACTAAACATTTTTTCCATCCTTTTCACCCGTTTTGCCACAGTCCAATCACCAGCTTTTGTCGGTACACAGAAAAAGATTTATTTCTTGTATGCACTCTGTAGTAATGCTCCCACTTATGTAAACTCTTAACTTTCCATGGAATTTGCTAAGAATTCAGCGGATTTTTACCGAGTTCAATGATTCTTTTATGCAGTCACACACAACGTTTATGTAGCCATTCCTTTTATTTATGCTTGACTCATATGATGAGAGCAACAGAGCATTAAATGCATTCCTATATATACACCCAGAATCCTTACACAATCATCTTCATCGTCTGTTAAACTGGAGAGCTATTTTAAGGAATTTTTTTTTCTACAAAATTTATTGATTGTTTTTATTACAATTTGTTTTTCATACAAGTACGTAATGAATCAATCAATAGATATAGTAACGTTTGTTTCTTTTCTTTGGCTGTACAGTAAAAGCTGGTTGTAAACATCAAGTTACATAACATACATACACAGGAAAGGAGTTTATGCACTAATGATAATTAAAGGAGATAAATAAGCGTCCTTTCGTCCTCATTTCATACAACAACGACTGTTTTCGTCAAGTAGGGGGCAGTGCACTATTCTACATACAAATACTTCCACACATTGCAATTGCATTCATTCCGAATAATACTTTGATAACATCACTAATACTAAACACCAAACTAGAGTGATTTTCTTACATTGTTAAGTATACATAAATCCAATGTACATATTCAATGAATATATAAACATCATAGTTACACAAGGTACATTTCCACTATGTTCACCATAATATTTAAACATACTATGTGCACTGACTTAATTTACACATAAATGATCATGTCTTTCATAAATAAAGACATTTATAGCTGTGTACATGTATTTATTACTGTATACATGATATATAAATGACAAAAGTGGTAAAAAGGTTTAAATAGAACGGAATGTATATGGATACTGCACTATTAGTAATCGTGAGCAATTATCTACACAGCATATATTATCTTTCTAGCTTACATACAAAAGGGCAGTAAACTGCTATTAGTTATATTATATTGTTATAATAATATATGCTTATTTACAGGTTTATACTGCAAAACAAAATGACTGGGTTATCAGTAATAATAACTACAATATTGTTGATCGTAATAATAACATTTTAGTTCACAAATATTAATTCTCGATGAGTTCACATCAAAATATTTTTATGCACCTTTACCACAATACGATTATGCAATTTGTAACGAGATCTTATATCTAATGCTGAAAGGCGTAAATGCAAATTCTTAGTTAGTCTACTAAAAATCTAAATAGCTACATATTATTCAGGAATAGAGACGAGAGTTGCATTGCTAGCTAGTAATATTTTGTCTTAGATTTGTTATACGTTTTAACCTTTAGTTAGTGTATAAATAGTCTTAATAATAAAAATCACATTACAGCGAACTGGAAATTCTATTTATATTTTTGGAATGTAGGTATATAATATATGTAATAACGGGTTATTTTGTCTGATTTTTTTCTAATTGAGATCTCTCTTGAAACACTGCGTTTGATTTAATGCTTCGTTTCGCTTTTTGGCCAGACACAAATTTGTTGTACGTCTTCGTTTATGGATGGCCCCCATAATAACTTTGATCTATTTCTTTCTCTTCGATCTTATCGAAAATGCTTATAAACGATATAATATTTTAGTGAAACCTATTTAGTCTTTTGTGCATTATTCAAATTACTAATTTTTAACATCCTAAAATAATAATACGTTAATTTATCTTTCTGAAATCAAATCCTCTTCCATTTCAACGGGTTCTGGTTCCTTCTCTTTCTTTTGGTGCTTTAGCAGGTTTTCTTTATGCTCAGCTGCATATGCAATAGCTGGTATTACGAATACGGAAATATCATCAATAGTTCCAGCTATTAAAACAAACCACAATTTTATTACCCATCTTTGTTTTAATGGAATAACTTTTCGAAATTTCGATATTAAATATTTTGATGACTTACATGATCCATCAGACATTTTCCAGTTGCGTTCAGTGAATTTTCCCCTGGCGTGCATGACTAAATCTTGAGCAGCGGAAGTGTAGCGATACCGATAACGCAATGGATCCGATTGTGGAAATTGGTCTATGGTTGCAAATACGATTCGCGAAACAGTTTCATTAGCTGTTACATCCCACAAACCATCTGTTGCCATTACTATTACGTCGTCTTCCTCCACTTCTGTCTCCATGTCTATTATTTTGACCTATGTAATAGAGATTAGCCATGGTTATACCATTTAGTAACAAAAATAATGAAAATATAATCTATATAAATAGAACATCAACCTCTGGCTGTGATGATAAGAACGGCTTTATGCGAATATTTGATCCATGGGCACATAGTTCATGATCTGTGTACAATAATAGAAAAATTAGACAATCACTTCATTAATATTCATTGATAAAACCGGAATTTTGCTTCCATGCATGAACAGTAGAAGTAATACCTCCAAATCCCCGAGTGACTCCTATTGTAGCTAAAACTCGACTCTGCATAATATCAAGAACAAGTGCATTCATTAACTGCGTAGTTTTGAGTTCAATTTTAATCTGAAATGACATTATTGACACTATTTAAGTGCTAAAGACCTACCCTTTTCCCATTTCCAAAGACGACAGGGAATTTAAGATCTTCAGCTGTTGTTGTTTTATACGCCCAACCCTGTTATATAAAATAAATTCATTCAAAAACCAATAAAAATTATACAAAAAAGTTTGGTATGCATTTTATCGCAATGAAGTGTTTCCCTTGAAGGATGTAAGCATTAACATGAAGAATGGGTTTCATTCAAACTATTAGATAAATCTGCTAATAAATGAACTGCGCCCATATTATATCTTCGATCAGAGTTCAATCTTGTTTATATGGATTTTGCGGATCATTTACAATACATATGTAAAATAAAAATAATGAGGTTCACAATTTATGACCCATCTCACATCTCACACAAATGTTTGAAAGAAAGCAGTGAAGTTATGAATAACGTTCGTCATCATAGAGCGAATGTTAATAGCATATACTTACAAGCTATAATTAATAATTACGGAATGATAAGGGGTTGCCGATTTACCGTCATTGCTCCAGATCGATATAGAATTCTGCTGCCAATGTCCTTTTTGACAGGTCTTCTCAAATATTCATTTACGGTAAATTCGTCACCCAGTAATTTCGGATTTAATGAAGCCTACAAAACCAAATAAATGATCTTACAGTTACACATCATTGACATGGCTATATATAAAATTCAAAAGGAAATAAATGGTAAAGATCTAAAGCCTTTTACCACATATCGAACACGAGCCCGCTCTGTTTCAGGGGTGAAATCTTGGGATAAAGGTACGACTGGAGTATTTCTTTTGCACAAAATCGCTCTTGAATCACCTGCATTCGCAATGTAAATCTTATTGAGTAAAAAGAGAACTACGACGACTGTACAACCTGAAATCAAGAGCAATAAAAGATTCAATATCTATAATTAAATTCTTTTTAATTGCATAGTAAAGTCTATATCTAGAGAAACACTTATATAGAAGTATAATCAATTGAATTAAAATAACCTCCATTAACTCCTTCAAAGTTTAAGTTATCTCGACGTATCATTTCATCCATTTCATGGAAGGCAGATTCTAGTGCACCAACAATTAAAGAATCGTTAGTGACACTAGTGTGAGGAAACCAAAAAATTGGCTTCTTTTTGTTCGGTTGAGATATCGTTTCACAAAAAGAACTATCACCAGAAAGTAAGTGGTGACCTATCTCACTTAATTTCTCCTGAAATGGGCGAACAATAAATAAAATCAATTAGGGGAAATCTTTACAAACCACAGAACATAACGGAGTAACTAGTTTCTCTTCGGTATAAAATATTATAGTCTTACATGAATAACATTGTGAAGTTGAGTAGCGGCAGCTACAGCGGCCCCAGCCCCCGCATGTCCATCAAAAATTCCAAAATATCGGTACGGTATCTCGACGTTATAAGATGCAGG
>JAAAYG020010237.1:0-24117 GCA_009936455.2 Tomocerus minor | reverse complement strand
ATCAACAGTACTGTGCCTTTAATATAATGTATATGCTCACAAGCTAAAGCTACTATAGAATATTGAAAGCATAATAATACATATGTGTATTAAGTATTAAGTCTGAAGAATTGGAGATCGTTGATTATAAGTGATGCACCTTGGATGAACATGAACGAATGTCATGTAAAAGCATAGAAGCATAAGATTAGCTAATAAGTCTTTCTTTCCACGTGCATTATGTCATAGTTATACTTTGCTCCTTTTTTAACCGGAGCTGACTGAACTGGAAATGTTAGTTAATATTAGAGCAAGAAGCGTTAACAACTATAACAAGGCGAGTGTATCTAAAAGACTTCCACTTGTGCTGGATTAGTTGGCATTGTATGAAGAGCATAGTCAGCGGAGCATGAAATAATTCTACAACAATGCAGTCTTCAACAAAACTCTGAAGAGAACCAATTCAAGTTGCTTAGAGAGTCTGATGAGCTAGTTGTGAATTTGTGAAGGCATAGAACTCAAGTCTCGGGCTTCGTATAAATCTCAGAGCAAAGTTCTCGTTTGGACTGTACACAGATATGAGTATGAATGCAATCAGTGAATCTCGTCTCCTCCATATAAGGCTAAAGGTTCCATTTTTTGTGCCCCACCGGCTTAGATTGACCTTCATGCTGTAACATCTGTGTAGGTAAATGCGAATATTCTATAGGGATATCTCACTATTAAGCAATGAATACCTGCTCTATAGAAAAATCTCTACTCTACACTTAAACATATTGACAATCCACTCAAGAACATTTCATTATATTATATAGCTGCTTATTAGTATTGTGCAAGAGTAAACGAGGATAATAACATGTACACTTTATACATATGCTAATTTCCCAGATTGTCTATTTATTAGACAAATAGCTACAATGCTACTTTATTTAGCTAGCCAGTGGGAAATTCTTAATTTCATATTCTGTTAGCATAATTTCACAAAATTTATTCTTTATTAGTCGAGTGTGGGCGTAAAATTGGTTAGAAAGGTTATCCAAATGGAATCCGACAATAATTCTAAGGGTGATTATGTAGCATTGAGAAATATGAACAAGGTAGAATGCCAAGATCAAGAAAATGACCTGTCGGCAGATAATCTCAGTCAAGAGAATTTCCCTCTTCACCATTGTGCCCAATTTGGAAAGGTGGACAAATTAAAAGAGATTTTAAGTGAAAAGCTTCTCAGCATATTTACAATCGATGCCAAAGGAAGAACGCCGTTGCATTGGGCAGCTTGTGTAGGTATGTTTCAATATTTTCCCCTAAATTCCTACCGAATCCCTAAACATTTAATTCACCTCATGCTAAATGAACTTTAGGAAATCATAAACTTGCCTTTCGATGTGTGAAACTTTTACTCGCTTCGGAACAGCTTGGAATTACTGAAAATGACAAGCACCGATACATTGACATTCAAGACAACAATGGAGAAACGGCTGTACATCTGGCAGCTAAAAATGAATCCAAGAAAATCACAGAGTTCCTGCTTATTACTGGAGGGGATGTAAACATCAAGTAAAAAAAAACACTCACATTCATAAAATTAGCATCACATGAGTAATAGTGTACGACAGAATCGTGATTGTCTTTATGTAGATCCAATGAAGGGAAGGAACCGATGCATCTCATCATTGAAAAGATTCCTGAAGTAATGGTCGGATTGTTCGATGCCTCAATCACGGCACATACGGGTGAACCAACGGATGAAAATTTAGTTGTTGCATTAAACTTTGGGTATACAGCGAGATATTTCAAAAATTAGGAATTAAATCGAAAAGTAATGCGCGATGACGTAAATCAATTTTCTCTTTTTGAAGGACGATTGTAGGTCGACCTTCGGAATTAGATATAATCCGCGGGACTAGAAACTATGTCAAACTACCAGTGGAGTCTGATTTAATTGCATATGCCCTGCATGCATCCGAAAATCACTGTAAAGATATCCTGACTCATCCTCTAGTACAAATATTTTTGCATCTCAAATGGAAGAAAATCCGTGTTCTCTTTTACGCTTCTATTTTCTCTCATGTAAAATTAAAATCCATTTAGCCACATCAGATCATAATATTAAATCAAACAAGTCTTTTAATAGAGATTTTAATTCTCTTAATTCTGTACAGATAATATGGTTAATTTTGTATACAATGTTTGTTGTGGATGTGTACTTAAAAAGCTGCCCTTATATACCTCCTGGAGACAACAGCAGTGGAAATAGTTCCTCTGACTTAAGAAATACACTTGCGTCTTTACCCAATAATCGACTTTCGTCACCCGATCCAAATTCAGAACAAAAGCGGAGTCGTTTTACATGGTTTGGAGATTTATTTACGGATGAAAATGACAATCAGGGTATTTTCACAGTTTTCTAATATTCGTTGCCTTAAATTAAATAGATTATCGTTCCATGGATCCATTTATAAATAATAATTTTTAATAATGTACATTTGATTTTAATTGCAGAAGTGACCTGTGATCTGAACGCAGTGAATATGGCCACAGCTTACATACTTCTATGCTTAACTCTCGTCATCGCCATTAAAGAAGTATTTGAATTTTCCAAAGTTCCCAAGAAAATCAAAATGTATTTCTTACGAATGGAGAATATGGGGCAGTGGTTGCTTATCATTTCCGTAATAATGACGTCTTGGCCCGTTTTCTCTCTGGATAAAAACATGCCCGAATGGCAATACTCTACTGCTGCTGTAAGCATTGGCAAAATTATTATGTGCACTAAGAATGCAATGTTTACATGCCCTAAAATTTTCTATAATTGATTTGCAGTTCGGGATATTTCTTGCATGGTCATTGATTCTGAGTCAGATTGGGAAATTGCCGAAACTTGGGATTTATGTGGAAATGTTGGTTAAGGTTAACAAACAAATTATTTTTATGTAGCTCAGCAAAAGATGTGTGTGCAAGTGACTGTTGTGTGTGATGTATGATAATAAGTTGATCTGCAATTTTTAATGTTCTTTAGGTTTTGAAAAGCTTTGCTTTATTCATACTGACTTTTGCGTCTTTACTGATCGCGTTCGCACTCTCACTCAGCATATTAATCCCAGGGGTAAGCTCCTATGTTTTTTTATCGTTATTTCTATTGAATGTGATATAAAAGTTGCCAAATGAGAGATACGTTTCATTATGACCTTGAGCTAACTGTTTTATTGCAGAAACCAGCCTTTTCATCACTTCCACTCGCACTACTCAAAGTGTTGATAATGATGATAGGAGAACTGAATTACGACGAGGTGTTTCACGGGGATGAAGCTATCACACCTTTCCCTGTCGCTGGCCACATCATTTTTGCAATTTTTGCCATAATGGTTACAATTATTTTGATCAATCTGTTGATTGGTTTCACCGTTAGCGATATTCAGGTACCTACATGTTCTTTAAGTTTCAATATCAAAACCCCCATATTCAGTATTGAGGGCAATTGGGTGTTAAAAAGTAATTTATGGTTCACATATAATATGACAGGGTCTTCAACACGATGCTGAAGTCAGCGCTTTATCAGCAAAATTAGAACAAATCTATCTAATGGAGTCATTTCTTTTGTCGGACAAAATACAGCTCTATTTAGGTTGCTGCAATCGCACTTCTACTTTGCAAAAATTTCTTGTGACAAATCCACTTGACCATGAAGAGTGAGTGATGGATGATAAATGACGTCTTACATTTGTTACATTACGATAATAAATGCTTACGAAAGTTAAAATTTATAGTAAATCTATGTGACTGTATTTTAGTATGACTGTTCGAATCTCTATCAAGAAGATCCCATCAGAATTGGAAAAGGATGTTCGTAAACTGACAGCAGTCAATATGGTACAGGAAGAAGTGCAAGACGTTGTCGATGAAAAAAGAGAAAAGCTTAAGAATTTATTAAAGACTATCACCAATGAAATTTTAGCCAACTGGAAATTTTAACTACAATGACTGGATACTTTCGTACATACAGCTCCTATTTCTACATACCACCTCACCAAATGTGACTACAATTTTACAGTTTATTTACCATCTCATCACTATAATAGTAATATAGGGTAACTTTACGAACTCCATAAATCAGGTAATACATAGTAATACATACACACATGGAAAACGTCCTTAAATCTCAGTGGATTTTATATAATAGGTAAATAAGTAACATAATAATTACAAACGGTTTGATAAAAGGAACATTCTTGTTTTGTTATTATCTTAATTAAATTATATATACATCTAGTACCCACTCGGTACATACTCTATATACATACCAATAAACTGAATTATTTAATAACACAGACGCAACATTCTATTATCATGTAACAACGCACTTACTTATAGCCACATACATCTATAACAAAACTAAATATTATAGTTAGGTACCATCAAAAAATAACGTTAATTAATTTAATGATTTACCCAATTACAATTAAGAATTCCAGTTCTACATTTCTACAAACTATTCTACAATTATAACTAAAACATCATTTTGCTCAGTCAGCTTATTTTTACGTTAAAGTTAGTAACTAGTGTCATTAAGTCATAATTACCAGAGACTTTCAGCTAAATAACAATTAATTTGAAGTAGCTATATTATTGTAATTGTGAGTAAAGATCATTTTCCATGAAATCCTTATTTATTTATTACTCCTTATTTTGGCATTTCTATTTTCCTACCTTTAACTTGTGTACTAATGTAATACATTACGTCAGCATTGTACGATTACTGATTAACATTTTACATTATTCGCCGAATTTCTATGAATTTCCTAAAAGAAGACATTAGAAAAAGGTATCAACGATGCAGTAGAAATGGCTTGGTACAAAATGTATACATACAAGAATTGTGTTTTGTTCAAAAGTTCAGCATTTGTACTCTTGTACATTGTTAAATGGCATTCAATAGGTAGGAATCACCATTAATTGAATGTGTAAAAACAAAAGGGTGTAGTATCAGTTTGTCATGTTTAATTTCAAATTACATCGTATAAAAGTTTGGAATATCAGACTCAGACAGAATGTTTGTTTTTGGGCAACGACAGAAAGTCTTTTCGTGAAATAAAATCTTAGATCTCGACATCGGCATAGGATATTAATTCAAAAGTTAATTACATATATCTTAAGAAGGTAGCACAGATATATTTTACGAGTATCTCTCGTGACAAATAATCTGCTTAGGTATAATGATATAATCATTATAAATTAATTATTAAGTTAGCTTGTTAAATAATGACAACTACATTTAGTAGATCAATTCTGAATTCAGACTTTCAGACAATTTATATCATATAATATATATATATCTAAATGACTTGTATTTAGTTGCCTAAAATCAAGAAATGAGAATTGCACTTTTTGTAATCGATGTCATTTAGTTTCAACGAAAAATAACAGAATATCTTTCTTTGGCATCTCTAAGAAGACAAGAAATTATGTCGTTGTCATCCACTTGCTCGTCGCCCTTTTCGAAAACTATATTAGCCATACCGCAGAAACTGAATAGAAAAGAGTGCTGACGATGATTATGATAGTTCCAGGAGTAGTCGGAGATTTTCCAGAAGTTTGCAACATACTTCTGTAAGCTAAAACTTCTTCACTCTTTTTCAAATGGTTTCGTTTTTCCTCAATGAGCTGTTCATGTGCAAAATTCAGTTCGCGCTCCAGATTTTTTTTACCATCCTCCAATGATTTGATTTTTCTGTCTGTGGCTTCATTAATTCGTAATTGCAAATGCAAAACTTGAGTGGAAACATCTTTGAGCAGCAAATCCACCTCCTGAGAATTGGCGTGAAAATTATTAAGTCGATGATTCAACTCGTTGACTTCGTTTTGAAAAGTGTTCTTTAATTTGAGGAAATCAATTTCGGATGAGTTGTCAGTAGTGCTAGAATTCAGTACGGTAATGTTGGATTTCAGAAGATCAACGTATTCTTGCATGGAATTCAGTCGCTGCTTCAGAACTTCGTCCAAGTTTTGATCTTGACTGGCTGTTATCCCTGAAGATCCGGATTTGACTCGAGGAAGAGCTCTTGGGAAGTTAACTGTCATCACATCTGACTCGATTAAGATGAATATAAACGTTAACGCTATGCAGACGGAGAGAATGAGAACGAACAAAAAGATGCAGCATTTCATCGATTGACTTAGAGAGGAAATCGCAAACTTTGGGGTTGATGATGAACTTTCTCCCATGTCGAAATTTTCGTGTTCCATTTGTTAAAGATTCGACTCGGAATTATCCACTGTATCTGTATAGGCATTTCAAGTATACATAAATCATCGATGAATTACACATGGAAAATGGTAAATAGGATACTGTCGCACTATCAGGTTGTAGCTATTTAGTCTTGTCTGGTTTTAATTCAAAATTAAGAATCTAATTATTATTACTTACTTTCTATATATACTATGGATATTACAATATATAGGGCTTACGATTATTATGAGAATCTCTATGCATAAAATACCTGGATCAACTTACCGAGTTATTTGTAACCTGTTCACAACAATTTATTACTGCTTACTTCCACGGTTGCATGTGTGTATCATGTTCTTGGTTATGTTGGCCTCATTTGTCAGTTCTGTTCCCTTAAATCTCTTTAACCTTTTGTTATTTTTGAACTTTTGGATCTAAATTCGGCTTTTCGATTTGTGTACTAACAAATTAGAAAGGAATTAAGACAATTTCAATTCAAGTCCCCTAAAAAAATATATCTAATAATATTACTGTAATTATTATGCAACTATTTGTAGTGCTTACTGTTTCCTGACCCTATGGTATATGTTTAAAGGATACTTAAATTCGATATAGTTCAATAATTATTTAGTAACATCCGTCTGGGTTGATGGAGCCTTAACTCGTTAAAAGTTCCAACACTCGCAAAATACAAAAATTAAAGGAATACTAGGAATATTTGCTATTAAATATTAGAAACTGCAGACAGCAAATTCAAAGAAGCGAATTAATTTCGGATTCTCGGATCAATACTTGTGTTTGAGGTGTGTATTCGTCTTGTAGCTCTACGGAATGTTCGTGTGTATTGAAATGTTCTTTGGTTACGTCTTACTTCGCGGCATTTGGTTCCCTTATGTTCCTGTACAACAATTTCAGCTTTAGCCACTTCTAAACTTGTTTCCAATGCTTCAGCAAAGCTTTTAGAGGTATCTTTAGATTTAGATTAGAGGTAATCTCCTATATCTTCCTCAATATATTTATGTAATAGTCTAAAACTCTGGAAGTGAGTACTATTCAATGTTTTACAGCTTGACTGGAACTCTTTTACTAAAATATGTTCCAGTTTTTCTTTGCCTAATGTATTAAAATCCTGGCGGTAGAATGGTTGACTTTCAGAAACTCATCAATTACAAATGACAATGGATTCAAATAATGGAAAAACGAAAATTGTACTTAATTTTATACGTAGATGTAGCTTCATGTTTTCAAATGGTCATTTTCTGTAGGAATTTTACCGGGAGGCACATTCGCCAAGTGTTATGTTATGATTTAGTAAATCTATCACCTCTAAACCTCCGTATGTAGTAGTTTAAAATTAATATAAATCTATTGCGAAAAAACCTTTCTAATTTAATATCTAGATAGGTAGATATATATATACTTACGTTTTCAATTTCAATGAAATAGGTGCAGAAAAAGATGGAACTACGCGAACAAAAAATCGAGTAAAATTAAAGCAATATATTTTAAAGAATGTGCGTTTTTCATTAAAAGTGAAAGGGCATTGCTAAACTACAGTGAATAAATACAGCTGTCCGATGTTCTGAGCTAGCGGCAGAGACTATTAGTAAATAATTACAGGTAGATAGCCATACATTTTGCATGCAAACAATTAAAGCTACAAACTACATGGTATATACATATGCTCTTGTATAAGCATAATAGAAGGCACACAAATACAATACAATGGTTACTATATGCATACAGCATTAGTTCGCAAATATCTACAATTTACACGATGTGCATATGTAGGTACATAGGTATCTTTCATTTCAATTTCAACAGAAGATTAAAGTATGTATAAACTCCTGCGTAAGTGTACATACTCACAATAATACATTTGCTTTTTATAAAGAGGATGAGAATTTACGACAAAGGAATTTGCACAATGTGTGTATGTACAAGTCAAAGTAAAAAATACTTGTAATACTTGCAGGTGTAAACCATACTACAGTCTCTACATTGCAATTCCTGCACAGAGCATAAGAATGAAAGTAAGTTCTTAGGTCCTTTTGCTTTCATAGGAGACTTCATTGTACAGGCAATTACGAAACTAAGCTCAAGCCGAGCTGAGGACGTACTGAAGTTATAGGGCAGGAAAACGGAAACGAAAAGTAGGACTCTCTGTTCAAGTGCCTCCATTTAATTTTATTATTTGCAGGTTTCCTAGAAAATGAATAGTGCAGCGAATGCAGTCGAGTGTTTGTGTGAGAAAAAGTTTTTTGTGAATGAAATGAGAAGTAGCCAGGAAAATGACAGGCATAATAAGCAAAAATTAATTCGATTCGCATCCTCCGCAGAAATCAAAAGCACAATCTAATTAGGTATTCCTAATTCAACTATCTCCTTAATACTTCTACAGCATCAGGTACATCTTCACTACAAATTGAGAACAGGTAACTGTATGTGGCATGCATGGCTATTTTGGCGATAGCCACTTAGATACACAATATTATTATTATAGCTACGACGAGGCAAAAAGAATATACTTACTGCTTATATCCATCATGCGTAATTAGGATTATATTATAAAAAGGAAATATATTTGTGTAATTAAATTAAGAATGCTCCCAAGAAAACACAAATTACTTTATTACAATGCTCAATAACCAAATCCTGAAGAATAAGAAGCAAATTGCGAAATATTTAATTTAGCCTATACGCATTCATCCGTCTTGAAAACTTTTACTTCAGTTTTCGCAGAAATACTTACAGTCTTTTAGTGTACAAGGGCACTAATCGTCCCATTCAAATCATAATTCTTTTGTATACATTTTATTGTTGATTATTTAGATGTGTTTCTTCGAGCCGTGCCGGTAAAATGTTTCTTTCATTAGGAAAAACAATGGAAATTACATGGAAGTAGTCAAGTCAGGCCTATTTGTAAGTACAGTAAACACAACAACGTTCATGTTGTAGGAGTCACAATCAATTGCTTTATAATGTCAATGTCATTCAAATGAACTCACATCAAAGATACGCATGGATAAGAGAAATGATATTGTGCAGATATGCGAGACAAATCCTGTCGTTTGTAAATATGTGTGTGTATCTCTGACTGTTTACAACATTTTTTGAACAAATAAATAATCTAATCTTGAACTAATGTAGCTTTATATGTTTACCTAACCTAGATTCACCTTGCTGTTCAACTTGAACTCTTTGTCGATGTTACCTATGCAAATAGTTTACGATTGCAGTTAAAAGCACAAGCTTTTATTCATGTCTACGCAGTCATAATTAATCTTGCTACATATATTTAGATAAAATAATAAGCAAAGTAATTGCATATATATCCTTAGAGTTATCCTGCAACTTGTTTTAATGAGCTTTAATAGAGTTTAGCACCTTTATCTACAGGCTTGGCAGATGCATTGAAATCCTTCTAACGTCCATCAGTCTCAACAATTAAAACATTACAAGTTTCTTTAACCATTATTTCCTTGCTATACGAAGAAGGAAAATTCTTTATAATTGCATCATGAATCATGAACAATAGTCGCTTAAAGGAGAGCGTTTTAAAAAGTAGGAAAATGAGGATGTCAGTACCTAGTCGGAGTGATGAATGTCAATACTCTAATTACAAGCACATTTTAAAGTACAAGTCGTTTGTTTTAGATTTCAATTTCATCGGGATCTATTGTATTGATATTTAGTATGCAAGCAAATTACAGAGCTGTATCATATCAAGTGCAATTAAACCTTGATTAAGCTATTATTGACATGTCACTTACTACAAAAAGGCAATTGTTAATTCCTCGTAAAAAATAAGAGCTGCTGAATCAACTGAATTGCTAAAAAAGCGACAGAGCGAGTTAAAATGATTTAAACAAATACTCAGAACTCAATTAACTCATTTGTATAATGCTTCCCTTGTTTTGTAAAAAACATAAAAATTGGAATGTCTTTTTCATTCATTTACCTAAGAACTTAATTGTCTAATTAATTCAGGATGTTCAGTAAAGAATATTAACAATAAAAATCAATTGTGTAGGCGGATATTATTTATAGTAGATATATGCATACTAATAATAGTAAATCATAAACCATCTGATGTTGACACAGGTTAAGTTAGCATACACTATAGAGTCATGTTTAATTAGTAGTAAATCCTTGTAAATAGTATTCCCACAAAATAATTCATAAGTAGTATTAGTATTGTATACTTGAGCATTAAACTCTTAATTAACGCAATAGTTAGCTATTCAAACAAATTGCTCTTTCTGAAGAGTCTGATACATCATCGTGAACATATTTTCATTTTCTTAGCATTGTAAATTCCCAATGTACATTTTTCAGTTTCCCTTTCTATAGTATTTTGCATTTGCACATTTTTTGGCGCCTGTGGCTGGTAGGGAAACCTTTACCTTACGAGAAGTGATCATAAGTTCTAGAATAGTTATTTCTATTGGAATAAGGACAACGCAAATATGAACACAGTTTAACGCACCAGTAGTATAATAGAGTGAAATTACAGAGAAAGAAAAATTTGCACAAAAAGTACAAGATGTAAAGGAGACATTACACACGTCACGCAATTACACACATGCATAATCGACGACCGTATTCGTGTATGAAGAGGAATTAACGACTGTACCTATGTCACATTATCTATTTAATTCCCATCAATCTACGCATGTAACATGTGACAGAAGAAAAATAATAAAAAAGATAAAGATACATGCTACGTAACTTAATATGAAGCTAAACGACTAATGTGCAAGCACTGATAAGCACGACGTGGTTTTTGGTGTACTATTTCCTTTTATTTCTTATTCTTCTGGTACTGGTTGAGGGTTGATGTATTTTAAAAGGGACACTGAGATTATATTCATGTCGCAGGAGTATGGAGGCCATCGGCTGAATGTAGAAAAACACATAAGACATGAAACCATAAATAAAATGACTACAAAGAATTATTTATGTAGAGAATGGGAATGAGCTAGGACTCGAGTTAGTTGTCAGATCATTCACTCACAGAAATAATGCAAGAATAGAAAGAGTAATGGCTGAGTTTGAAATAGATAGGGAAAGTTATTTTTTACTTTGTCGGTCTCTCTTCGACATCTCCTCTGTAATCTCATGCAAAGCTTGGAGTTTCTGCCCTGACGATTATGGAATTCTTCACAATTACAATGAAACGACACTACAGAACTTATTATTGCTTTCAAAGACAAGAAACATTCCTGAGCATTGTTACCTAACCATACGTCATTCCTTTTTACGTTTCTATTACATATATACACATACCTACAGAGATTTATCTATCACTTCCAATGCATATGCCTTAAATCCATTCTTCATTTATTGAGCTATCTCTGTCTAATCAATTTATTCCTAATTTGTATGTTAATTATAAAGCCCAAGGATGTTAGGGACAAACCTTTTAGCTACTACAAAGCGATTACTGCACTCTGAGAATTAATAAATAGAGACAAGAAGGCTATTTTTACACACATTCACCTAAAATGAAAGCCTTTAACTTTGACTTGGCGCAACTGACACCTTTAATATAGTAAATATAGCCGCATAGACTTAGTTCTACGCTCTGGGCATTGAAAGCGGAAATAATTGATGATTTGACTCATACTTTATGTAATCTACTCAATTGCCAATTAGATATACTTTGTTATCCAAAATATTCTTATCTCCCCACTTACTATAACTAAGGATATAAGCACTTCGTCTTAGTGAATAGTTTTACACTCTGAAAAAAAGTTTCAATTTTCAACGTTCATATTCATTACATATAGTGAAAAGCAAAAGTTTCAGTTAGTAACCCATTATACAATCATACTTTAATTTTTTGCTTGAGTTTATGTGGCACAGAGAAAACTTTTTGCACTTACAAGGCACTTATTGCTAATTATAAATCTCATATGCGCTAACAATCTTATCCTTTGCATGTAAATTGTAAATATCTTAAGACATAATATGTACAGAGAAGAATTGGCTCCTCATTATCATTCTAATAATATCCGTGAAAGCTATATGGAGAGTTGGAGACAAATTGTAAGTAACTTGTATCAACTTTGTTAACGAAACTTATTGTTAGGTAATATTTTACTTAAGTATTTAGGGATCTTTTGCGACAATTACATACGTGTGTCTCTGTTTCCCTTAGAAAATACTTAGGAATACTGAAAGAGGAGCATGTAATACAATAATGGATGCTTTTTTGATAAAATACCAACCTGTGAAGTTCTAATTGAGATGCTTATAGATATAATAGCATTTGTTTGTACCAGGAATCATTTGCAACAACTCCACAGTGAAATTCTTCATAATCAACCATAGTTTACCGACCAATTACGATGTAATGTCCATCACTTCAGAATGAGAAAGTAAAAATTATCGAATAACGAAGCTGTCACTATATAACAACTTAAATGTATAGTTATAAGTTATAAATAACCATCCCCAGGTTGAGTTACATCTAGAAAATGATTCCTATTCACAAACACAAAGACTGTCTCATAATTGAGTAACAGAATCAAAGCGATGATTAACAAACTCAAAATCTGTAATTCCCATAATTATTTTAGAATTAGACGCTATTATTATAAATGATCGCATTAGTAATAATTACGAAACTAGAAAGAATGAATTGTAGGTTGTAAGCGCGGCTATAGGATGATTTCTTGATGTTTTGATTGACAATAATAGTTTATTTATAATTACACTTTAAAATCAATTTAAAGAGATTTCAGATAGCAGAACTTGATTGAAAAAAAACGAAGGTATTCCAAACATTTGTGTAGTAGTTGAAACATCAAATGAGAAATCTGTGAAATAAGAAAATGAAGAGTCTAATGGGAATTTTCATCCCAATTTAGATTAATCGGTGACGCATTATAAGCTTCAAATTGTTCTGCAACGCAGATAGATATGCTAATAATAATATGAGCTAGTCCATTATCAACATGAATCTGTTTTTGCTCTTGCAAATTGCAAAATAACTTTCCTGAATAAAGAAAAGAAAACAAACAATAATCTTACGCATGCATACTTAATGTCCTCTGGTTATTGCATCCACCATTTCTCTACTCTCATTTCTTTTCAGGATTTGCATTGAAATTGGAAAATGAAGCAGAAAAAGGTAATTACAAGGAGTTTAGTCCACACCGATTGATTCTCGTGCCGTGCCTATAGTGTATTGGTAGTAGTGGCCATAATGTGAGCCATTCCTCCTTCTGGCTTCTGCTGCCTGTCACATTAATAGTTTATTGACTCAATTTAATTTTTTGTCAGAATTTTATGTACTGTAAATATTTTCTTCAGAAATCAACACGCATATATTGCAGATACATGCCCATGACATAGTGAGTGATTTAAATGTGTAAATAAAGGATCTCTCCATTATATGGAGCATGCTATATATACTCGATAAGTACCTAGTTATACTTTATGTCTTTATAAATTAAATCCACTTGTTCAAGACTGATACAAGTTCTTAGGAATATATTGCCATTAAGTCCATTGTGATTTAAATTACAGCGATCGTGCGTTGACACCACATTAGCATTTTTATTGCCATTATAGGCAAACGATGTAAAATATGTAACGATTGTTTGTAATTTAGTTTGGCTGATTTCTCCTATAATGAATATAAGGATAAGGAGTGAATGTAGCATGTATAGATACCTACATAAGTACGTGTACTTGTGCACATTTCACAGCTACACGATGCAATTACAAGAAGACAATGCAGTTCTCGCCTTGTCAATGAGATATTTTAGCGATGGGTTCACAGGGAATTGCAATGCATGTCCTTCCTTGGCTGCACTACTACTCTATTTATATTGATAAATCTTCTCGTATTCTTAGACTTGATGACAATTTGGTTGAACAACAATGAAATGAAAGTAAATTGCATGTGTGAAGCCTCCAAATATGCTAATGTGAGTTCTTTGTCGAAATGTGGTCTACTGGTCCAGAGAGCGAAGATGTGATGAAGAGCAAGAGAAATTGTCGTGGAATGCCAGAGAGTGACAATGAAAGTTTCCAACCTCTAATTTGTAAAAACAAAGTCGAGTTAATGTGGTAAGATGACAATGACAGTCGAAGTGATCTCATCTGATTTCATCTCACATTTTTCTATTGCAAGGAGCGCCGCTTAATCCCTTTGTCCCAATCCATCACAGCCAAGGAGTTCAGAAAAAGAATCAGCATTCGATTCAAAGACGACCGAAGCCAACCGTGCATATCCTCATCCACTTCTTTGGCACGGGCTAAATCCTCAATCCCTATCGAGAACTAAATAGTCAAACAGAATATCCTTCGCATACACTAACTCTAAATTACCTACTCAACAGTAGTCAA
This sequence comes from Tomocerus minor, assembly GCA_009936455.2. Lineage (NCBI taxonomy): Eukaryota > Metazoa > Arthropoda > Collembola > Entomobryomorpha > Tomoceridae > Tomocerus > Tomocerus minor. The sequence goes on along the minus strand of JAAAYG020010237.1, from coordinate 9,551 downwards.
ACATAAATACCTGCACATCAATAGAGAAATGGCACATTATTATTTTGCGTACCTAGCGTATTTATGGAAGGAACTTTTATTTTGGTTTCTGTTTTAAAAGTACCCAATGCCAAAACTCGTGCTTACAATTTACAATACTATTCATCACTATTTCCAAGAAAATTAATATGTAAATGGTAAATTGTATGTAGTGACATGTCAAGAATTAGTTTTAGTCGGACCAATTAGAAATTGCTGACATTGACATTATAATAACATTTATACATTTGCAAATTCACTTAATCGTTACATGAATACATTAAATACATAATAACTTTTCCATAATTTGGACGCATAGTTTTATTGGCAAACCAAAATATATTATATGTGTGTTGGGATGACCTGCAAATAAGGTAGGGGATTATATTTTTGTAATGTCAAATGTTTGCGTGAGTGTAAAAGTTATACAACAGCAGAGCAATGCATTGTAATATATTTTCAAAGAGTAAAAATTCAAAAGTCAAATTCTCTGAAAAATTATAATTAATGAGACACAGAGGATAGAATCTGTTAGGGCAGAGCGAGCGATGTTTCACTTTCTTCCCTCGTTTCTGTATGGGGGAAAAAAATTATTGCGTTAGATTAGTTTGGCTTATAATTTTGGTACATTTACAGTCACTTGGTGCGGCAAGGCAAAACTGACAAGGAAACTACTTAAAAATGTTCTTTCATTCTGTTTTGCTTGACATAATAGCGAGCTTGGCCCGGTGTTGGCAAAATATTCCTTTTCTAAGGTTTTATAAATATAATGCAAGTCAAATGCATACGAAGAAGTGGTTAAAGTTTTCAAATGCTAATTTTCACGGCTGCTACGGCCAAGTATACCAGAAATAAAAATTAGGCAGCAGACCATAACATTATTAATATGTAATTATAAACAAATTGCTAATTATGTTAGAGAGATCAACGCAACAGAATGTTAATAAATGCATTTTTAAGTTGCGTTTCTGTACGTTAGCTGCTAACAAAGCATAGCTTGAATAAATATTTGAGTTTCTACAAAAATTGAATATTTTTTTTAGTTGTGTGTGAATTGAAGATTGGAGCTGGCTTATGCCACAGCAATATCATTAGGATCTTAATGACTATAAAGTGTGGTCTCTACGCTACTTTTTGGTCAGCAGTCCATCGTAGATAAGCATAATGCTGCTAAAAGTACCTGTCTACTCTTTTGCATAAACAAACAAAGATATGAGGATTCGTTGAACTCTATAGATAGGCACAGAGAGTGGGATGCAGTGAGGAAAACGAGGAAAACTGCCAGAAAATCCCAATTTTCTTAAGTTTATTGGTAGCCAAAACTGTTTTTACTCTATTACCAAACAACAAAGTGCATAAAATGGTTAGCCATACAGAAAATCAGGACTGAATTATGAAATCTTTGAGACACATGCGTGCAGTAACTATTAAATATAAAATTTTGAGAGATTTATTCACTCTATCGCCTAATCATCTGAACTTTCAAGTTTTTCTAGCATTTATTCCATTAATTTTCTCTATTTTTGTACTTTGATGCAGTAAAAATAGATATTATTTTTTGTAAACAGTAGTAATATTTTTCTTGGTTGCGCTAGATATTCCTAGAGTGAAGCTGCTGAAGCTTTAACTATGGCATAAACAAGGTTGTCATACTTTTGCTTAGCTTCCTATTCATAATATTGTTATCTATAGTTTACTAACCTGGTGCAGAAATACAGTACAATAATCGTAAAAGTGCATTCTATTACATACCAAAGGATATTTCAGCAATAAAACATTTCTTTTCTTCGAAAATTCACATGCAGAGAGATGGGATTTAGTTTTTGCCTAGATATAGCACTAGTAAATAAGGATTCATTATGTGGCTAGCTATAGCTTGGATATTTGTGTCTCACATGCTAAGAATAAGACACAAGGTACCTAAAATAAATGTGCAGAAACGTATATAGGAATAATGTAGAGTATTAAAAGAGGAATCTCTGACTATTATTAAGACACAGGTAGAGAATGAAAATGGATTTTCTATAAAAGGCTGAGAAGGAGGTGTTCAGCGTGCAGTATGAGTGAAGTAGTCATCGTTTTATCTTGTCTTGTCTGAAGATCAGAGCCTAAACGTTATATTACATGAGAAGACAACTTATCACACACATGTAGGAAGACAAATGTGAGGAACTAAAGTAGCGACACGAGGAAAATCCGCTTTGTTACCCATTTTCTTGACTGTACTTAAGTTAAGTAGAGAAGGACATTAAGGACTGTGATTGCAACTGCGATTAGCAGAGGGGAAGGCAGTGAACAGGTGATATTCACCTGTGTAAAGAGTGTGTGAACATCGACAGAAGACAAAAGAGGATTCCAATTAGCCTTTATTTGTTGTCTCTACTCACTCACTACTTCCCTGCTCTTTATAATGGCACAAATGTACGTGCTCGACTGAAGAAGCAATAAATCTCTCAATTGCGAAAACTGCACCTTCACTCAAGAATTTTACTGGATCCTCTCGCTCCTCGTCATTTTCCATCGTGTCGAGTTAATTAATACTCAACTCTTTTCCTCCTGAATGATCGCTTGTGAATTATTTTCCCTCCTGTGCCAAAACAACAACCATTTACCAACACTGACTTCTATTTACTCCCATTTTCTGATCAGTGACACTAATTTCATATTAAATTACGCTGCCGAGTCAGCGTCACTTAACTTAATCATCATGGCTTGTGGATAGATTTTCAGTTTTACTAATTCTTGACGTCAATTGCATCCGTAGAGAATCCCAAGTGCCACATCTCCTCAATACTTTGTTCTCTGCTCAAGAGACACAGAAGATTTGCAAGGAAACATTACATTTACATTAGTGAACATGAACCGTGTTGTTTTTGTTATTTCGCCGATTTCTCGGCTATTTGTAAGTTTCAAATTCTTAATTAATTCTTCTCAATGATCCTTTACACACGAGCGCTTTAAATAATTATCCAAAAATCTCGAATAATTTTTTGCATGCCACAATCTCGCAAAATTCTTTACACGATTCTTGCCAAAAACCTTTGAAACACTGAGACTCTATCTATCTGCAAATATTGGAAAAATGTAATATTTCATAATGCAAAACAAATCTCAAATAACTCTTCACATGCACAATTCTCAATTTTTCTTTCTACACAAAAAAATCTCAAATAATTCTCTAGACTAATGCGGAAATCTCAAATAATTTATCATTCATAATGAATAATTCTGGATTGTAAAAAACTTGAATTTAAATTTTGTCTGTTTAGATTCTAGTCATATGCATCGCTGCATTCGTGGATATTGGATTATCTTGCCAGAGGAGAGTTGGTAATTTAATTTTTTCTAAAGAAATACTGTACATATGGAAAAAAATAACAGCTAATTAGTAAACACCGTTATTATAGGATTTAGTATTGATACACGACCATATTTATTATGAAAACGGAAGCCTAGCATGAGATATAGGATGATTAGTTTGTTAGTTTCACAAAAGTATCTTCCAGAATTTAAGTTTCTACTTATCATAAGAAAAGCGCAAATTAATTGAGTTTGATATTTGTTGGTGGTAGTATTAGAATCAACTAGTAAGTAGCATTCTTTCAAAATGGGCTACACAAATGTTAGGTAGATATTAGGAGATAAAAGTTAATTTGAGAAATTCCATAGAAAACTGAAATGTGGAGCAGGTAAGTGTGTCTTTAGTGCCAATGATTATGGAGCAGATGGATGGGACGTAGGAAATGAGAAATAAATAATAATAATAAATAAGCACCCACAAACAAAATTTCTAAGGTAGTCCATTATGAGTATGAGGTGTTATCTGCATAGTACTCCATATTCCATATCACACTTCATATTTCTATCACAAAAAGCATTTGTCATTTTTAAAGGTAGCCTTAATATGATATTGTTGTGATAATGAATGTACATTCCTGCTAATCATAGTGTTAAGGATTTTATGGAAGAAAGGACTAAACTGCAGTGTCAGTGTCAAGATAAAAAGCTTGCGTATTAGTAGCACTTATATTTATTCTTAAACGTATCATACATTTTATTTGTATGTGTGCACATTTGTTTCACGTCCAGTTATGTCGTGATTAAGGAATTAGCAAATGTTATGTTAACGGTGAAACAGTTTACATTTTACGTTAGCTACAATGAAAATGAGCCCACCTTCAGTGGTCGCAGACTTGTAAAGCATTTACTTTACAGACAGGTAAACAAAAATGATTTAATCTTTTCTGAAATGCATCTTCATACATGTAGGTAATTCCATGTTAGATGATGTCAGTATATTTTTCTAGTGTTTCCATTGAGCTATACAAACGTTACAGACAATCAAGCAACCCACATAGCGTGTGTAATCGGTGCATACATGACGAATGTATTCTTTTCCAATGCACCTGCATGGAAAAAGACTTTATGACCTACCTTTTTCAATAACGTCTGAAATAAGAGCTACTCAGTTTATTTATATAAAGCAAAAACTTTTCTATGTCCGACTATCCAGTAACAAGCAATGAATAATATCTGTCTTCAAAATTGCATTATTATATTAAATAACTGCACATGTATATACTATTGAGGAATAATACTGTTAGTGTTAGTATGTAGATTATTTCTTATCATCATTGTATGATGCATCAGATAATAGAAAAAGAAAATCATCGAGAATAGCAATAGTGTCTCATTTGAAGGTTTTATCTAGGGATTTTTGCCTGCATTTAATAACACATAGCTAGCTAATGCAATTAGATGGAGATTGGATACAGTATTATATATTCTTTATTGTCAAATATTATTATAACCATTATGAATGATGCACTCTACGCTTGGGCAGTCACATGGAAAATTTTCACAGATTGTTTCAATTACTTTGTTCAATTCGATGGTTAGGCTAAATTAATTTCTCAGTTGTTAGCATCGTGTAGTGGTGTGACTGCAGTTGTGAAAGCACTATACACAGCAAAAGACTTACAATGTAAGCAATACAAAACACGTCTAACAAAAGGACACCGATGTTTGATGTCTCATTTATGAATGAAACCTAATTACTTTTTATTTCGTGTAGAGTATCATCATTACTTCAAAAAACATCCAGCAAAAGGTACAATTTCCTTCCACACTTCTTTACACTAAATTATTTTCAATTATAGCTCTCTCTACTAAAAAATCTCTCTGCAGCCTTTTATATTTCTTATTTAAACTGTGCACTAATTAGGTACTAACTACAGGTAACTATCCTTAATTTTTATTAATTCACTTATTTTTATTTTTTTCCTTTTTTGTCATATATAGGGCATGGGCATGGACATGGGCATCATGGACATGGACACGGACAGGGTCATGGATGGAGACCTACCTATGGTCACAATAATCATCACAGTGGCGGCCATGGTCATGGCAAAGGCTACGGCCATGGACACAAAGGCGGTGTCGGAGTTGGTGTTCACGTGGAATTAGGAAAAGGTATTTTGCAAATCATCTTTTATCCGATCTGAATTTACGCAGTTACATTAATGCTTGTGCTTTGAAGAATTAATTCAGGACTTTTGTACATTTCTACACGATTAACAAGGCTTTAATTGCATTTTTAACCGGGGATTGTAATGTAATAACGTTTTTCTCCGTTAAAGGCCTTGGAAAGGGTCACGGAGAAGGATATGGAAAAGGCCATGAGGCGGGTTACGGAAAGGGACATGAAGGTGGAGGTTACGGAAAAGGAAACGAAGGGGGAGGCTACGGGAAGGGTCATGAAAGTGGCGGTTATGGAAAAGGTCATGAGGGAGGCGGTTATGGAAAAGGTCATGAGGGAGGCGGTTATGGAAAAGGCCACGTAAAAGGATATGGCGGTAATTAACAAATAACTAATACAAAATCTAATATTCAATTAATACAGAGAGTGGTCATCTTGGAATTATTTGAGGCTTACATTGAAAACAGAAATTTTTAAAATCGTATCTATATTTTTTCAGCTTTAAAAAAGTTGATAAATTTTCCAAATTTTATTATCTTGGAGTGTAAATTGATGTATTTATTTTATTTGGATGTTATTATTTCGAAAATAGTTTTCATGTTATTGTGAAATACATAGTTTATTTTTAAAATCATAACAGCCAAACGAAATACGCTATCAGAATAAATCCACTAACAATCCAAGATAATAACATTTTGAACATTTTCTGTCTTTTTAACTTTTTTGAAAAACTCACTGAAAAGGAGATACGAATTGCAAAATATCTGTCTTCAATGGAAATTGAAATAATTCTTTGACTAGCAGTCCATATGCCTCTACTTAAGAATTGAAATGACATAAAACGATATTTTACATATTTCAGGGCATGGTGGTCATGAGCAAGGACATGGACACGGAGGTTCCTTTTAGCAATTATTAATGTTTAATGACTGTGCTATAAATACCCGTCTAAAAAAATACTCAAGTCGAGAACTAAATGTCAGAAATTTATTTATTTAGGTCATCAAGGTGGTCATGGTCATGGCTATGGAAAAGGTCACGGAGGCCATGTAGGAGGAACCGGTCACGGAGGTCATGGAGGAGGAACCGGTCATGGAGGCCATGGAGGAGGAACCGGTCACGGAGGCCATGGAGGAGGAACTGGCTACGGAGCAACTGGTCATGGCGCGGGTCATGGGCACACGGGTTATGGACAAGGACAGGCGCACGGAGGTAAAATAACAAAGCAATCTTTTTAGTTTGGCCAATGACAATGATGAAGGAAAGAGGAAACAAATGTACTGCTAGAAGATATTTCTGCGTTTGCCAAAATTATATAATTTTCCAGTCGATGTCTACGAAAAATGTAGCAGAAAATCATCAGGAACAGGACAAATAATAATTTTCTACAATTCTAATAATTTTATTTGCATTTGCTTAGGGGGAGGTCACGGGAAAGCCACGGGGTATGAAATGACAGGTTATGGTCATACTGCTTACAAGGGAGGAGACATGCACGGGGGACATGGCAGCAAAGGAGGACACGGAGCTTATTCCATGGGAAGTACCGGGATGGCTGCTTACGGTACAGGAAACGGCTATGGAGCTACTGGGGGAGCAGGGGGGTTGGGGCAAGGACAAACTGGCTACGGACAAGCTCAAAAAGGTAGCAGTTCAAATTAACACAACTACAATGAAGAGACACTTGAATAACATTTTAATATTCGACTATCATGTGTCTCAAGCTATATAATCTAACAATGGGCACTTTAGCTATTTGAAGGGTACCTAACACACCATCGTGAATGTAGTGGTGTAGAAAATCCTTTTTTCTATATGATAATAGTGCAATGCTAAGTAGTTGAAGTTAAGTGCCAGTGTCTACAGGATATTGGTACCTATGTCTAAATCATTTTATCAGAAATTGTGGAAGCATGCGATTCAACGTGCGGTTTTTGCATGAATGGGGAAAGTGAGCGTTGTCCTACGGCATGACTGACACTCTTCACTCTTCTTGTCTACTACGGTTCATTTTTTTTCACATGGTGCATGCATATCCTATTGTACAGGTGTCGATTATCATCACCTCTTTAAATAAAATCTTCTTAGAGTAGATAGCAACAGCTTTTCTCACACAAACACAAAGAAAAACGTCTCTTCAAGTGTAGCTGCATCTTCAAACATTCCAATCAAGCGAAACGATAGGTGTAAAAACTCAATCTCAGATTCTATTACTTATAATAAGAAAGAAAATGCTACCATCAAATTGCATCTGAAGATGTAATGCCAATAATCTACCAATTGAAACTGAAACTTATTGTCAGAGACCGGAAAGGTACGAATGATATTTTAGATGGCAAGTTTATGCTTATGTACACACATGGTAATCACGTTGAAAAAGCATAATAATTTATGGTTCTATGAATTCAAATTTCAAGATTATCTTATTAGGAATCTACATTTAAAATTTTTCGAAATTAAAAGGAGATTAAAAGGATTATTTTTAAAATTTAACTTTCGAGTTGTAAAAAAAATTCGAAAATTTCATGAGGTTGTTTTAAATGTTGAGAATTTTTTAATATTTGAAAAAATTTCTTACATTTTGAAATTATTTTAATGTAATTTTTTGAAAGTTTTGTAACATTTGGAAAAATTCTGTTTAATTTTAAAAAAGAGACGTTTTTCAATTTTTGCAAAAGTTTGTATTAAATAGCTTTTGGTATTTATGTATTAGTTGTGCATTTAGATTGATGAAACTTAAATCTGCGGACTGCATTTTTCAATTTGGCAATTTCTTAAAATTTAGTTTGCTTTTCTGTTTACGATAAAAATTATTGCTATGTATAATTTATAGTGCTTGGGAAAATTGTGTATTTAGTACAGGACTCCAGACTGTTTCATATATCCTTTATGTAAGTAGAGTGGAGAAGTTACGTTATTGGGAAGTATTAATGGGTAGGTAGACTTTTGATTTTTCAATCTCATTCACACTGACTGACAAACGATCACTTTTTCTTTGGACCAAATCTAGGTTATGGATTTAGCGGACCTTATCCAAACACAGAGTACTCGAACCATGTGGTCAAATCTGTAGATGCTCCAATTTCGACTGCTCCAATTGCATCTCACTCGTCTACTAATTTAGACGTTGCAAATGCTGCAGACGTCATCAGGACGAGCGACGACAATAATAATAATATCGTCAATAATGCCATCCACAGCAGTAGCAGTAGCAATAGTTACAACAGCCCGCAGCCACATCTTCCCGCTCCTACCATTTCTGCAGACATGTCTGGCAATTTTGACTTGAATTTAAATTTTAACGACCATGACCCTATTCCTATAGGGGCTTACAGCGAACAAAATCCAATTCAAGTCGCAGCCACCTCCAGGGGAAAGGTCAAGCGGAAGAAGATTAGTTCTACTTTTAACAAAGGGAAACTAGCGACGATTCAAATGCAGGATCCCAGCCAACATCAACAACAACAGCAGCAGCAGCAACAACAACAGACGAATAATGCTCAGGAAAAACAAGATGTAGAAATTAAACAACAAAAAGTAGTCCAAGTTTCGTAAGACATTGAAATAAAATAATTAATAATCGATAAGCAAGTTTATTATATGTACATAAGTAAGTGTGCATCTTTTTTGTATGAATTAAAACTACATATATGCTAGCTACATCGTCAATCATCAGCCACTTGCATCAAGAGATATAAAATTCTAACATTGCAAAACATGTTTCGATCTACTTGAAAATGAAATACAAAAAATCTATTAAGAAGTACATATGAATGCGTGGCGTAACGTATAATTGGTGTAAATATATCATGAAAATAATTATATAGATAAAGGAAATACTCATTTTCATGAAATGCCACCAAGCAGTTTAAATATCTCATAATCATTTAGATATCACATATAGGTAAAGTATAAGTTTATGATTGTTAATGTTATATTATTATTATAATGAAAAAATGTAGATTGAAATTAGCAATCTAGCAGTGTATTTATTCAATTTTTGAAATGAAAATGTTAACACAAAGCTAAACTTTTACCATTTTAATTATTTAGC